>DF239525.1:4767-108160 GCA_000507305.1 Breviolum minutum Mf 1.05b.01
ACCCCACCCCAACCCACCCCATTGTGACCACCGGCGAACGGGTATAATCACGGGTATATATATATATATATATACACATTTTACAGTATATAAACATATATACATATATATCAGCGAATTGTTAATTGTTGGTTTGGTGCCCGGTGGTTTGGATTCGTAGGATCCCCCTACGAAAGGGATGAAAGGGATTGTTACCTAAGGGCACCCCCGTAGAATCCCAAAGCACCAACCCAAACCAATAATCAATCATTAGTTGAATATAGAGCGAAATCAGCATTTTATACTATAAAAATACCATTCAAAAATGAGGTCAATCTTGGGGTGTCAGGCGACCATGTAGATCTAGAATGGGATTTTCAAAGCATCCACACATCAGTTTATGAGATAAGAGTAGTGGCCAAGTGAGCCTGGTGATTTGCTGTATATAGGGGATGATCCCTGCCCATTTTTTTGGGGGGGGATTTTTGAAAATAAGCCATCAAAAGGATCCCCATTAACCAACCAGGATTCAATGGAATGTCATTTTAACAGCGTTTTGTTGCGCCATTGCTCATACTGTTGATGGAAGAAATCCCGCACCACCAAGGATGATGATTATCCCATTATTTATAGGGTTTTAATCATCTCAGGTGGTGCAGGATTTCTTCCATCAACAGTATGTCTTCCTAATGGACATGACAAAATGCTTTTTGTAAAACTAAATCGCCATGAAATTGCCGCCTCGAACAGTTGGCCAGAAAACTCTAGGTTTGATTCGTTTTTTCTTATCCATTTACACTCTGGTAATCTAACATAGCAATGGAAAATGGACCCTTTGAACATGTATTTCCTATTGAAGATGGGCTTTTCCATTGCTATGTTAGTTTACCGGAGGGTATTTGTTTAACACGTCAACACATTACTGGAAAACCGCAAAAATCTGGAATTACAATCGACTAGACATGAAATTACCATTGTCCAAATCATCATTTTCAGTATGGTGAAACGGTTAAACCATGTGAACGAGTTGGGGGTTGAACCACCCCATTTGAATGACAATTTTCAGGCTTTGCTTGAAAGCAGCAATTTATTTTCGTGATTCACATGGCAGACGTGGAAGTCACACGGAAGATATTTGAATTATTCATTGCCTATGCTAGAACACTACTTGGAGGATCGGCACGCACGCAATCAGTGGTTATTTAAGGGGATTTAATGAGGTGCCATATTAATCATTTTTATTATTAACTTCCAAGTCATTGGATTTTTTTCAGGGGCGGTCAATGCAAGCCTCACGGAATGTGAGGTCTTAGGAATCATAGCATGTTAATCATCATGGCTACTCAACCTACCCCCCCTAACGTACCCCTTGCAGAAATAAGGCCTTATGAAGGGCTTATTAACCATTGCTTTCCCTTAATGAGGCCTTATTAGACCCTTATTTCCGGGGGGGGTGTACGTTACCGGGGGGGAGGTTGACCAGCAACAAAAGTACTAGTCAATTCACGTTTACCGAGCCACGAAACAGAGCCCTGGCCTTACTTTCCATTGAATCCTGGATGTTTAGTAGGGATCCTTATGATAGTTTATTATATTATCTCTATGATTGGGTAGTATTAGTATTGCATCCCCTATAGACAACAAGTAGCCATGGGCTCTTTTTCATTGCTCACCTGAAGTGGGTTGCTTAAAAAACACCAACCAGCTTTTGATGTGGGTTTGGCAAGATCCCTGCAACGCCTCCCTGGAAGTTTCCTACAAAAAGCCTTCCAAAGCTACCAGCCCAGAAATGAGGGTGAACAACAACCAATTTTAGGTCTTCTTAAAGGATACCCTCCAGTAAAAATAACATGGCGATCGTTGGAAACTCATCTTTTCCAGTAGGAAATACATCTTCATTCATGGTGGATTTTTCCATTGCTATGTGAGTTTTACCGGAGGGCACAGTAGCGCTTAAGAGAGTTATATCAAATCTGCATTTTCTGGTTGTTGAGGGCAGAAGTTGGAGTCAGGGTAGTGGTAGAGGGAATAGAAAGTATCCAACATCTAGTTGGTGGTTTCAAATATTTTTGGACTTTTCACCCCCTACTTGGGGAAGATTTCCAATTTGACGATCATATTTTTCAGATGGGTTGGTTCAACCACCAACCAGAAAATGAATTCCTCCAAGATACCACGGTCCGCTGAACCGTCGAAAAAGGAGAGCCAACATTTCCATCGCAATGAGATTGAAGCGACAGGTTGTCAGGTGGTTTCTGGGTAGGGTTTTTTTCAAGGGGTACTTGGAGGATCATCCCATGACTTGTAAGTGGTTAATAACCATTGGTGATTGTGGGACCTTTTCCAAATGGCCCTTTTTTATGGCTTATAAAAGGGGGGTTACTCTCTAAATCACTGGGATGATCCTCCAAAAAAATGCCGCGTTTTGTCCAGGAAATATGGTCTTAGCAGATTATGAAGGGGAGAATGATGGGTTCCATTTCAGGTTCGTTCAGGTGGCGACCAGCGAAATATTTTGGAAACATATGCTATGGGGGATGAAACGCTACCCAGGTCCTATGTTTATATATACATATATATATATAATATCTCTCTATATACCTAGAACCCAAAGGACCCTTGTTTTGATTAGAGAAGGCCTTGTTTTGGGGGGTTGACCTTCAAAAATAGAGGTCATTGGGGCTCTAGGTACATGTACTTATACATATATACATGGGGTTTATAAGAAGCAATTATTTTTTGAGACTCCCAATTGTTAACCCATCGCGATCAATGGGATTTGAAGGAGGTTTACCCTCGCCGAAAATGAACGAATGTCACCTGAAAAAGGGACCATTTCAATAGGAAAATAGTGGTCTTCCAAGCAGGGTTTTTCAGGGGATATGAGCAGTTTGTTTAGTTTCAGAAGTTAAACTGTTAAACACTCAATTTACCTATCTGGAAGAACAAGTTGCTACTAATTTCCAACAACTTTACCCCTAAAACCAGCCACGATTGCCTTGACAAATCGCACACTATGTTTTCCAGGTAGACTGATTTATGTCCACTTTAAAGTTCCGGGGATTCAACAAAAAGGTCACAAGATCAAAAGTCCATGTCATCATGGTCAAAAGTCAATGGATACATCTATGCCTCTCATATTGGTTGATGGTTTAGGGATCTTTGCCTAACAGGGTTGCAGCAAACAAAGCGGCTAAAGGGACACACAATTATACGAACAATCGAAAAGAAACAAGCAAAAAGCTGAGAAAGAGAACAAGCAACAAAGCAAACAAAGCAAACAAAGCAAACAAGTAAATGAGCAAACCAGCAAACAAGCAGACAAAGAAAGAAAGAAAGAAAGAAAGAAAGACAAGAACAAAGAAAGAAAGAAAGAAAGAAAGAAAGAAAGAAAGAAAGAAAGAAAGAAAGAAAGAAAGAAAAAAGAAAGAAAGAAAGAAAGAAAGAAAGAAAGAAAGAAAGAAAGAAAGAAAGAAAGACAGACAGACAGAAAGAAAGAAAGAAACAAAGGAAACAAAGGAAACAAAGGAAACAAAGAAAGCAAAGAAAGCAAAGACAGCAAACAAAGCAAACAAAGCAAAGGAGCCAACGACAAACCCACAAACGACAAACCAACAAACGAACAAGCAATCAAACAATCAAACACAAACAAAAAGTTCCAGATCCCAGATGGAAAGAGTAGAGCGGCTGTAGCATTTAAGTCCTTGCTATCCCTGAGGGGGGTGTTTTCCAAGTTGGTCACTGTTTTTTCTGCACTACCCAATTAAACCGGAATTATTTCATAAACCATTTTGTTGGCCGAATGCTCCACATGTATGGTTTTTTCCTACATTTACCACAAATCTAAACTATAAATGTAGGTAAATATTCCAGTCCCTTATTCCCAGGTCACAAGGTAAGGAAATTCGAAACTCTGCTTCAGGTGGAGGTGACACCTATCCCAACACCAAAGGAAGGAGCTGCTGGTGCTGAACATGCAGCAGCTGTAGGGGACACCCAATTTGAATCCGAAGATGGAAGATGGCAGTATAGACAGGGCTGTGCTCACTGATGAGCAAATGAGAAATGGATAGCTATTTTCTTTACCAAAGGGCGAGCAAATGAGCTACAGGGGTGGGGGTGGTTTGCACCAACCAGATGAGTCTTCGAAAAAGGTCTTCGAAACTAACGAATTCATCTTCCAAGCATCTATTTTCAGGAGCGTCTTCGTTAGTTTCAGGGAGTGTATCTACGAAGCTTACGCCTGAAAGTTTAAAAGTGAGATTGGTGGAACATAAAATTTCTCAGATGAAAGCTTTTGGTGAGTTTGAACATCTCAATGACGCATTCTTGAAGCTCAAGGACCTGGATTTTTGTTCTTTTTGCAGTCTGCAACTGCGATATTCATCATTTTCAATTGTTTTTGTCGTGTTTTCTAATTTGGGAGTGATCATTTTTGCATCTGAATGGGGATTTTTCGGATCATAGCATGTAGGTGTACTGTTCATAGAGGCAGATATTTGGGCTGAGAATGGTATAGGAACCTCTAGGTGGGCTCCTACGATCGTTATACATGGAGTTACGGGGCCCCTATAAATGGCTCATTTCAATGGATCACTGGGGTTGTAATCCCTATTAGTGGAGTTATGGGACCCTACTTATAATTGGTAGGGGATTATTTTGTATGTGACAATTGCAATTTCTTTTCATATTTTGCACTTCGTTAGCCAGTCGTTCGGCAGTTTTGGAATTTCGAGATTTTTGTGCCTGTTAATTTAGGACCGCTCCAGACACGATTTTGTTAACATGAGGATATGGGTATCTTCCTGATTTTTTTTTTGAGATCCCTATGGTGTCCATATGTTTTTTTTCAAAATTCCACGAGAAAATGATGATATTTCCATTGCCTCTGGACCTCTGGACTTGAGGGTCCCATATTTTGCAATTCTTCAGCTGTCTGAGCATCAAAGCCACCCCTCGACGACATTTTTTGCTAGCATTAACCGGGCCCCGTTTGGCTGGAAAAATCGTGATGGCAATGGTGGAAACTGGAAATGTTACTTGGAGATATTGGAGGATTTGGGGTGGTAATGTGCCTTAAAATGTTGGGCCCTCCACTCTATTGATTTTCCAATTGAAATTGACACTTCTTCGTGTGTGTCTTTTGGATACTAGAATGTCGCGTAGGAACTTGTTCGATTTTTAGTTATGGGGCTTAAAGTCCCGAGTTATTGGTGGGTTACATACAAACCATGTACTAAATTGAAGAAGTATAAGTTTTTCTTTCTCAATTTGAGCGACTTAAGGGCTGATGTTTCAGAAATTGCTGTTCTCAATTGATCAGTGGCCAAAACACTGTTTGAATTTGCTGTTTTTTGGGGGATTCTACTTCCTAGTTAGATAGGGATTATGATAAGCCGAAGGATGACTATGAACCAACCAGCATAATGGAATGTCCTTTGTGGGTTTTGTTGATGTTGCTCAATTGAGGTTTGGTAGATACATGATGTAAGAGGCCCATAACTCCATTTATAGGGGTGAAATAGCACCAGTTAGCCATGGATAAGGCAATTTATAAGGGTTATAAACTCCATTTATAGCTAGTAGGGGGGCCCACCTTGAGTTTGACCATCTGTAAGGTCATTTATTGAGGTTTCGTTTCACTAAATCCTCCCAATAGTGAAACGACAAAAAATCTATGCCATCTTGGTGAACTATTTTGGGAGGCCGAAACCTTCGGGGGGCCACGGTGGGGTTATAGGATTAACCTTGGTATGAAGCAACACGTCACAAGGTGGGCCCTGAGGTTATATAAGTTATAACCCGCCCCGGATCCAGTTATAGATTTGTCAGAGTTGTAACCCCTTATTGTCAATGGCCGACAAATCAATGGGGTTCCAACTGGTTTGAATTTTCACCGTACCATGTCCCTCCACGTATAACGATCGGCTCCGGGGCCCACCTAGTTGTGCTCAACTTGGCTGCCCGGGACCTGGAAGATAGATATACCTGCTGGAACCCTAAACAATCAGTTTGACGTTTGGTGATTTATACAACCATCTCCCAAGAGATTCGAAAAATCATCCAATTGATAGTCAACAAATTTAAGGTGCTTGTTTTCAGAGTTGCGGGTATGACATATTCACCTACATTTTTAGTCATTTGTTAGGTACATGCCGGCAACTAATGCTGCGGTGCATGGCAAACATTTTTCGGCGCCCCTTTAACATCAGAGATTTTTTGGTTCCATTAACATGGATGGTACTAGATATTGGTTGCAGTGCCTACAAAGCAATACAAACTTGACTTCGAAATCCATGCAATATTTCACATGCCTAAAAAAATCCCTAAGAAGAATGGGATCTCAATAGAAATCCAAGGAACCCTGCGGAAAACAGATCCAAACCCCTCTTTTTTGGAGGCTCCCAGCTGATTCTGAGACCCTGAATTCGTCGACTCAAAATGGCGTTTTTTTCGCCAGATTTTTTCCTTGGTTGAAAGGGGAGGTTTTAGTGGGTCCTTTGTAGCCAGTCGGCGTTTTCTTATTTCCGGGAATTTTTTCAGGATGAGGTTTTCTGTATGTTCAAAGGTAAAAGGGGGCGAGTTTGGTCGGAGCGATTTTCGAATCCGAGGGTTCGATATCAGCACATCTTAGGCTGTAGGTTTTTCTGTTTTTTTTTTGGGGGGGGAGTTTTTAGTTGACTTCGGATGTTTGTTGTGTCTGTGTGTTTCTTGAGGTAATGACAACAGCTCTGAAGGGAACGGTGAACCAGATGCTTTGGTAATGATTTAGTGAAGGAAGTATGAGGCAACCAAATCGCTGTTCCATTTCACATTCAAAGTTCTTTAAAACAGATTTTTTACACTACCCCAACAAAATTGGGGGGAAATGATCCAATTGACCTTGCGTTCATATTTGTAAAAAGGGGTGGCTTGCTCAGTGGTAGAACGGTGGTGATTTTATAGCAACATGATGGTGATTTTATCACTTTGGGGATGTTCCTCATCTTTTTGTCACCAATTTTCTGAGCTACACGTAGACAGGGTTATAAGAATTACAGCCCTTCATAATGGTTTGGGTGGCCTTGTAGCCCTGTCTATGTGCAGCTAAGTTTTTGGTTTAAAACTCTCAGGACAGGTTTCGAGATGGCTGAGACAAATCCGTTGCTGGCAGATTTTGTTGCAGCTTATGACGGGCTCCATCCTTTGTTGGAAGCTTGGCTCCAAAATGCACCATGTGATAGGCCCTTTCTGTATTCCGGATCCTTGGGTCTAAGGTTGTTTCAACACACCTTTGGAACACACCCCTAAACCTTTACCAACAGGCTATAATGGGATTCATTTCATAGTTGGCCAAGGGGATTGCCTGGGGTGTGCTCTAGGGGTGTGTTGTAATTTTCTTGGATTGGGGGTTTCTGGAAGGCTTGAAAAAATCACAGAAACAACTGGAAATCGTGGTCGGAACATTTTTCTGGCCTAACGCACCATTCTTGGATTTCCTTTTTTTTTTTTGCGATTTTTTAGGTTTTTTTTTCGTGGCAAATCACGATTTGGAAACATATGTTTTTAATCGTTCCAAACGAATCCAAAGATTTTGGTGAGTTCAGTTGCCCCAGTTCCCATGGTGGCAAAGGTAGGCCAGAAAAATTCCTGGCAGTGACTATTACTGGGAAAAGGATTCTTACATATAGCCTGGAAATCAAAAACTATTAAAGTAATAGATGTATTAATTTTTAGATTTGGATGATTCAAATTCAGACTACATCAGAATAAGTTGTTTATGGTGAAGACCGATTTTTTAAAATGGTGTTGCAAGGACATAGGCTGCGCCTATGGTCGCAACGTGGCGGCTGCTGTGCGAATGTTGGGTGCGGGTCATGTGGCTCCGGATCCGCGTTTGCAGGTGAGCAGTTCAGTTTGGGTGATAGCGGAGGGCGGAAGAAAGAATGCACCCCTGAAATCTACTGGGTGGTGGTTTCAAATACTTTTTATTTTCACCCCTATTTGGGGAAGATTCCCATTTTGACGATCATATTTTTCAAAGGGGTTGGTTCAACCACCAACTAGTCTAACATGGAAACTAAAAGTGCAGGTTCAGGAGAGATGATTTTCCATTTTCAAACAGGTGATTTTCAGGTTCCATGTAGGTTTTCGTGGGGTGTATCTGACCATCTTGGAGGATCATCCCAAAATTTTTAATGTGTATGAACATGATTGACTATATCTTGGAATATGGATGCAATTATCCATTTTTTAAATGCCAAACATAGCCCCAAAGGAGTGACGATTCGGCACTTGCTTTTGTAAATGCAGCCCCACTTTTTTGTTTTTTTTATTTTTCCTTCCTTCTTTGCATATGAATACATTTTTCACACGCACACTTTCGACTAATATACAGTCTATCTGGATGAATTGCGTATCTGAAGTATTATTTCATGTAGTAAGTGGATAATAACCATGGTTCGTTTTTTTTTGTTCTCTAAGTAGGGTTGTTCTGGCTATAAATGGTTTGTAACCCCATTCACTCACCACCTACCAAGTGGGTTCCCCCTCCTCCAAATCGTCAGGTCGTGGCTTGCGACTGTGCTTTAGAACACCTGGAAGCCGTAGATGCACTTGAAATTCCACAGGTCATACTGGTTGGTGGATGCCCTACTTGGAGTATTATTTCATGTTAATGAGTGGTTAACAACTACATTGGCTTACTTGGCCAATGGCTAAACGGCTTGAACTTTTTTGGAATTACATTATTTAGTAGGGAAAATAAAGTTCAAACTTTTATTTCAGGGTTCCATTGGCTAAGTGAGATGGTGATTGTAAGTCCCCATAATTGGGGTTATGGGACCCTTTCCAAATGGCGGTTTCATGGCGTAAAATGAATGGCTATCTACTTACTAACTGGGATGATCCTCCAAGTAGGGTGGTGGGGTGTCGTGTGTGTTTTTGTGGGGCGGAGAAACTTGAAATTTCATCTTGCTTGCAGCTGCAACTGTTGGAGAAACCCTACTGGGCCGGTGGGCCCCCGGATCCAGTTAGAAGTAGGGGCCCATAACTCCACAAATTAGGGGTTATACGGGTAGCCGAAATTACAAATTTATGTAAGGCCATTTAGAAGGGGCCCATACCACCAATTTATAGCGATCGTCGGGGCCCACCTTCTATATTCATTGCAGAAAAATCAGGGAACCAACCATCGATTTTCAGGAAGTGTTCGATGCTGGTTTCAAGGTAACCAACTGTTCTTTTTTGGAGGGTTGGGGGTCGATAGTTGAATCCCTACCAAATTTGCGGCATGAAAAAATTGAAGTTGCTTTCAGGGTAAACTCAGTAGGCAAGAACATGTAACCAGATTTTGGGCAACACACATCACGTTTTGCTATGACCTTCTCGGTTTACGCCGATTTTGCGGAGTTCTTGGAGCACATCACTTTTTCCCAAACAGAAAAGACACATTTATATTTCATGGCCACAAAAAATGAAGCATTCATATAGGAACCGCCATCTACTGTTCAGATACTGTGGAGATATTTTGCGGGGAATATTTGGAAGAACTCTATGCGGGTAAACATCTTCACGATGTTCGTCAGAAGCATGATGGCACTTCATTATGCTGAGTGGATTTGCTCAACAAAAACACCCTCACCCTTGCTGGCACAATCATGGACGTGGAACATTTTATAAGTCCACTTTTCGGGGTTATTGTGAGCCCAGTTACCCATGTATCAGTGGCCATTAAAAGAGGAGCTCCAATAACTCCATTTATATAGTGATCGTACGGGGCTTACCCTCCAGGGAACTAACATATCCCCCAAAAATGGCATTTTGAAGATGATTTTCCTTTTCCCAAGGTGGGATATGTTAATTCCCTGGAGGGTATCTTGAAGTGACTTGTGGATTTCTCACCTTCCAGTGTTTATTTTCTCAGAAAGAGAGGTGACGACCATCTATGGAAAGCTGCCTCTAGACTTGGAGGACGTTAAAGGCCCTGAGGGTTTTTTCGAAAAAATCATCGGCAAAACTGGGGTCGTAAAGGTCACGGCCATGGTTTTTTCTCCGTAAGGGTTTTGAAACAACAATTAGCAGGGGATTGTGGTTTTAATGTTAACCCCCTCAAAACCAAGACTTTGGTTGACGCCTGAAGATGGGCCTGCCTTTCAAGTTTACAACTAGGGAAACGCCATGGAAACTGTAAATGTGTTTTAAAAGAGTTCTCGCCGGCTGAAAATAGGACGGAAGAACTTTTCACCCCACCCTCCAAAGCACCATGAGTGTCAGGTTTTGGGATAGCTTTTCGCTGTTGATTTTGGAAAGTCGAAATGTTAGCTGAACAACATTTGAGTAATGAAAGAAAGGCCCCCGGGTTGTTTGTTGGGTTTTCAGGGGATGAACATGAAATACTACCCAGTCATATGTGGGGGGATTATTTCATAAACCATCACAAGGATATCCCTATTAAACAAACAGTTTAATGGAAAGTTGGAAAGTAAGATATTTTGTTTCATGGTTCATCTTATTTTTAGGGTATACACAAATTATTGAAACAAAACCCTTGGTTTTTCCCATTCAGCCTCCCTGAAACTAGCAGCAAACCGCCCCTGAGAATAGACCCTTCAACCCAAAAACAAAGGATTGTTTTAAACTTTGCCAACATTTTTCAGGGGCGTATTCGTTAGTTTCTGGTAGGATATTTCAGGCTTTTTTCTCAATACAAAAAATAAACGACATCGAACAGGCTTTGTTTTTTTTTCTGGAGGTTGAAACTATGGTGAAGGTCAAGGGTTCTTTTGGGCTCGCTTACTGGCTACCCATTCCGGCAGAGAAACAATGCACACCAGGTAATTCTTTGGGACGTTTTTGGGATGGTTAAGTGACCTGAGCTCCAACTAGGGAATCAACAGATCACCATGAATCACCAGGCAGTGGCATTTTAAAGATGCATTTTTCTGTTGTGAGTGAGCAAAATGTCCAGCCATATTAGTTCAAGAAGAGAAAAAATCAGGCCGAATGATGGTGATGGGCGAAGGAAATAAAAGCTGATTTGACCAGATATTTTGCTCTAGGGGTTTGCGGATATATCGTATACTCTCCCCTTACGATCAAATACGAATCCAAACTCATTTTAGTTTCGGTTTACCAATCTTTCCTCTGCACTGGCAATTGCCAAATGTTTAATCGCACCTAAATCTACCGGTACTACCCGAAAGGGGGGGGGTGTATTGTTTGCTAATTAGCTCTCACTTATTTAGATGAGTTGGACGGCTCCGCCAATTGCTTTTGTGGAGCAAATATCTTTGAGTAACACAAGCGGCTGGCTAAAGCACGAGGCAGGCAAGGGTGTGAAATTTACCCTCCCGGAAACTAACACAACTCCTACTGTAAGAGTTTTCCTCCCTTAAACTAACACAGGCCCCAAGAAATTAGGCCATCCAAAAAGGAATTTCATCTTCCGACCATGGATTTTCAGGGGCATACCCTTCCGAAGTTTAACGTAACCCCTGAAAAGTTACCTTCCCAATAAGAAAGCAGTCTTCCGACCACCATTTTTCCAGGGGCGTTTGCTGTTAAACATCAGGGGCAAAGGGGCGTTATTTTCAGTCTAACTTCACCTGTAAGCCCTTGATCATCCAAAAAAAATCCAAGGAAGACATGGTGGGAAGGTCCACTTGGGATGGTACCGGTCCCCGCCCCAACCGCTGTGTTTAAACTCCCCCCTTCAAAAAGCCATGTAAAATGGGAATAAACCCAATAAATACCCACTCTTTGATTATTTTTTTGGTGTATAGTTTTACGGGTTGATTTTCGGGATGGGGCTCTTCACCCAATCTGAAGGGGCTCTGAACCCAGCATTTTCCCTTCACCCTTCGCTTCTGGTGTTGACCGGCTGCACAGGCTTAGCGAAAGAGCTGGGTGGTTTCAGCGGCATATTGGTCTCAGAGGTCTTACATTTCCTTTCAGGCGGGGGAAATCCCTTCCTTTCAAAACTAGGGCGGTGGTTTTAAACATTCTTTATTTTCACCCCTACCTGGGGAAATGATCCAATTTGACTAATATTTTTCAAATGGGTTGAAACCACCAACTAGAAAAGATTTTAATTTTAGTAGGAAGCTTAGATATACATACACTCCCTGAAACTAAGAAAATTCGCACCTAAACAGATGGCCTAAACGCCCCAAAAAGGAAGCCGGATCGTCTTCCAACCAGGAATTTTGAGATGCGATTTGTTAGTTTCAGGGAAGCTACACTGGCCCCCAAAGATTAACATAGAAACCTGAAAATGATGCTTTGGAAGATTATTTTCCTTTTTCCAGGGGTGTATTTTCAGGTGGTGGTTTCAATCATTTTTTTTTCAATTTTAACCCCGAACCTTGGGTGTACGCGATCCAATTTGACTATATAATATTTTTCAGATGGGTGGGTTCAATCACCAACTGGATTACTAGATGTTGATTTGTTCCTCATGTGAAGGAGACAAAGAGTCCGATCACCGTTGTCTCATTGAGATTTGTTTTTAGGGGAGGGGCAGCTGGCTACCCTAGTTTGTTAGGAGGCAACCTCAGGGAATGACAGAAAATGATAGGGAAGATGATCAGGACCCCCCTGCGTGGACATCCCCCCCTTAAGAATCCCACAAAAGGCAGCCATTAGGAAGTCAAAAGAAGCTAATCCCCGCAAACTAGCAGTTTGTTTCACCATCGATGAAAAATCTGTAAATAATATTGACCTGGAACTCCAATGCCCACCCGTTTTGAATGGATGGAAATGGTTGTTTCCAATCCCTAATTTCAACGATGTGCTTCCTCATCCAATTTACCAGAACCATGTATAAAATGGATGTTTCAGGAGGCGCGTTGATATCTGGCCGTATGTTTTCGTGCACTTTTCTGCGTTTTCAGTGGTTCGGTAGATAGTGCACACATGTCCAAACCTGTAATGTAACCCGTGTTCAAAGTGCTACGGAATAGACTGCTTCGGTACATACTTTACACATGCCCAAACCTAATGTAACTCGTGTCCAAAGTGCTACGGAATGGACTGCTTCGGTACATATTTTACACATGCCCAAACCTAATGTGGGAATGGACTGCTTCGGTATATACTTCACACATGCCCAAAGCTGTAATGTAACTCGTGTTCAAACTGCTACGGAATGGACTGCTTCGGTACATTCTTTACACATGCCCAAACCTAATGTAACTGGTGTTCAAAGTGCTACGGAATGGACTGCTTCGGAACACACTTCACACATGCCCAAACCTAATGTAACCCGTGTTCAAAGTGCTACGGAATGGACTGCTTCGGTACATACTTTACACATGCCCAAAGCTGTAATGTAACTCGTGTTCAAACATCTATGGAATGGACTGCTTCGGTACATACTTTACACATGCCCAAATCTGTAATGTAACTCGTGTTCAAAGTGCTACGGAATGGACTGCTTCGGTACATAATTTACACATGCCCAAACCTAATGTAAGCCGTGTTCAAAGTGCTACGGAATGGACTGCTTCGGTACATACTTCAAAGTGGAACTGTCCAAAATTTGCTGACCAAGTTCGTTGCCGGCCGTGCCAAAAAAAGAGGCCGCCAATAGCACATGTCGAAACACCATAGCAGTGAAGTCAAACAAACACAAACTGAGCCTAAAAACCCACGGGCTTTTACCAACGCGTGACCATGTTTCAGGTTTCAAGTTTGAGAGGTAATTCCTTTCATTTAAACTCACTGAACTTTCCTTTTCTCCTCCCTGAACTAAGTCGTTGCAGATCCACCTGTTTGGGACCACCCTTTGGAAAAAAATCATTAAAAAACGGACTTGAAGTCAAACATAACGACCGGTGGTCAACCTACCCCCTCCAACGTACAACCTTCAGAAACAAGGCCTTATGATCAGGGCTTAGTAACCATTGGTTTCCCTTAATACTTCCTCGAAAACTAACATGGGACCATTTCAAAAGGAAAGTAGTCTTACAACCATCATTTTTCAGGGGACATGTTAGTTTTCAGGGGAGTAATCCTTTAATAAGGCCATATTTCTGGGGGGATACGTGGCCCGGTAGGAGGGGTGGAAGGTTGACGATCGCCATGAAACCAATTCCCCCTGGCTTCTCCTAGGTGAAGAGATCAAAGAGTCGATCGAAACTTTCAAGGAGCATCAAGCAAGCGGAATGAAAACAAAATGAGTTCCTGGTTGTTTGTTGGGTTATATAGGGGATGATACATACTACCCAGTTGTACTAGGGATATCTAAGTATGTGGGAATTATAATCGACGAGTATTACAAGGAATCCTATTAACCAATCAAGATTCAATGGGAAGTATCCGAAGGTCTTTTTTCGTGGCTCAACTAGACTGTGCTGAGCAGTTATGAGGATCCAAGATGGTTCCATTTTCCCTACTTGTCATGATGAGCAAAGGATTGCAATTGGTTGGGTTTTCCCTACGAAATTACGAGCAAATGCGGAACTGTTGTGTTGAGCAGTTGCGAGTCAAATTTTGATGGAGAAAAAGATATCCAGATGGTGTTTCAAATGCAGTAAAGTTTCATTTTCACCCATGCCCGGGGAAATGATCAAAGTTGACAAATGCTTTCACCGAAGGTAAAAAGTCTGCATGAGGATGGATTTATGTTAAGAGGTTATGTTTGATTCTGGGAGAGTAACTGTGCCATCTGATTTTGCACATCGAAGAAATGGAGACATTGCTTGGGGGTTTGTTGTTTTTGATGTTGATGTGGAAGGAACATTTTTTTTAGAGATTCTAGAAAATCTATAGGTTTGGGTGATTTCAATACATCTAGGGTAAACTATATGCCCTTCCTCCCATAATCATGGTTCACTAAAAAATGGGATGTCTCCAATAGTAGTCACCGCTTAGGTACAGCCGTTTCCCACTGAACCATGATTATGGGAGAAAGAGCAGATGTTTTATTTTGTTTGTTTGTTTTTTGATGTGGAAAAGGAACAGTTCCAGGGGTTCTAGAATCTGTGTGTGTATATATATATAAATTATATGTGTATACACATAGAAGAAAACGCATCGATATAGCACCGTTGGACACGTATTCATGCCACTATTCCGTCACTCACAATAGTATCATGGATGAATATCCCATATCAAAACCTTGCATATCCATGGGGGAGGGCACTACAATGGTTGCTGTGGTTTACAGTGGTTTGGAACCACTTGTGGTGCATCAAAGACAGGTTCCTATGTTTTACCTAGGAACCTGTCAAATCTATTCAATTCTGCCCATACATAAGGGATTTCACACCCGCGGTTTTTACGGCGCCTGCGTTTTTTTAGTTTGCCGCCACCTTTTTGTTAAAAACATGTTTTAAACATCCCAAGCTAACATCCAGATGAATTTTTAGATCTCAAATCAATGCACTTCCCACGACTTTTTCCCCCTCTACTTGGAGGATCATCCCAGGACGTAGCGACGTAGGTAGCGACTATGGGTCAGTAAGTCCCCCCAAATTTCGACCAACTGGCTATCCCAGGCAAAAAAAATGAGGGTGGCCCTACTTACAAGTCATGGGATGATCCTCCAAGTAGTGACTTTTAGGGGATGAACAACAACTAGCCAGCTTTTTTTTCCGGGATTGTGCATCATAAGCAATGGAAATTTCAAGATCCCGTAACCTGAAGCAATAGTGTTTCATGCTTCAGTGGTGGGTTGATTTTGGGTAAGCCGTTTGCTGTTTTTTCGGGTCACGTGGATGTTCCAGGCACTTAGGATCAATGAGTTGGTTATAACCTACTTCTAAATGGGTTTTTTTAATCTTGGGGCCCCATTATCACCCATGAGATCCAGTCGATCCCCATTGATTTTTCATCCACTTCCGTCCAACCCATGCCACCAGGAACTCCTAGTTCCTGGTGGCCGACTTTGCATCACCATGTTTTCGCCCTTGGCCAACATCAGCGGAAGCAATTGCCCAGTCGCAGATTTTTATCGTCAGAGCTATGCTGAACGAGAAAGTGCTGGTTGCAAATGGCCTGGGGAGGAGATAATTTACCATCTTGAAAAAAGATCTCACAAAAATGGTGGGTTTTGGAACATTTGTTGGGAATCTGAATGATGTGTTTTTTTGGATAAGATTTAATATACAAGTGAGAGAAATTGGCAAGTTTTGGGTACTTTTGTCAGCTTGTTTGTGGAGAAAAGTATGGAGCATCTTCACAGGAATGGAGGGGGAGGTAAGTTAAATTTGCTGCAAGGCAGTTCCGGGAAGGGTGGCTATGGCCAATAGCGACTGGCCATTTTTGTCTACCAAACCTGACTCAGCCAATGGGTAAGCTTTGAACTTTTGGGGATTACATGAGTGTTTCCAAAAAGAGTGGTACCCTCAAATCATTCATTTTAATAGGGTTTTCCATTATAAACCATCCATTGTGGAGTACCCATATTGTTGGAAACACCCACATATAAATGGCTTCGTTGACCATATTTTTCAACAGGAATGGTGACAAGTCAAAGCCTGACAGGATATCAACTTGAAGAAATTGATTCGAGAACTGCAGGTCCTTCGGCGGATTTAGATGAGCAATGAAAAAACGCCTGGTTGTGGAGGATATATAGGGGATGACATTCTACACAGTTATATGGTGATTACCCTAAACCAATATGAGGATCACCATTAACCCACCAGGATTCAATGGAAAGTATCTGAGTTATTTTTCGTGGCTCAGGCGAGAATCGGATGATGAGAAGATATGAGAAGTTTAGATACCTCGAAACCGCACTTGGAGGATCATCCCATGACTTGTATGAGTGGTTAATTGGCCCGTGGCGATTGTAACGCCCCCTTAACTTACCACGTATCCCAACTGGGAGCCCATCCTCCAAGCAAAGGATCCCCATTTGTTTCAAATTGGATTGTTTTTAGTCGACCTAAGAATCATGAAACCGCGGATTTCATGCACTCATCACTCATCCATTCTTCTGAAAGTCCACGATTTCTTATTTATTGGTTTGTTTACGAACCACCATGTTTTATAGTAAGGGTTTATTATCCTCCAAAAGGACCTACGATTTAAAAGATGGTGGTTGACTTCTAGGGAGTCTTCAAAAAAACCTCCAGTTATCATCCCAAAACAGAAACACCCCGAAAACAGAAATATGAAAGGATTTCCTTCATAAACGGGTAGTTTTCTTTAGAACACCTCTAGTTTTTTCAGGGGATAGTTGGATGTACACCTACCAATGTACCCCTATGGGAAATCCCTATGTAAGCCCTATATAGTGGGTATTTATGGGTTATGATCCCCAAGAATCCTTGGAGAACACAATAAATGATATAAATATCATGGGTACATACAGGTACACGCCTAACTGGTGGCTTGATTTTTGGCACCAAAAAAATGTTGAGGCTTCTTTAGCATCAGATGAGAGGGCGATGTCATGCTTCCCTTCTTATTTCCATGTGGCGCCTTGGTCCATGGGGAGATGACACTGTTGATGGTTCAGAAATCCGGCGAGAAAACCACCTGGGATGTATAAAACCTAGTAAACAATGGGGGTAAACTACCAACCTCAACTGGTTGGCTGGATTTCTTCCATCATCAGTGTATGTTTCTAGTTTTTTTCATCAAAAAAGTGATGTGGGCAAATCAGTCGAATCCATTTTCGATGGTGAAACCTCTAGGGATTAATTGACTCATCATATGGGATGATAAGGGAAGATCCTTGCGCCAGACCATCCCATATACAGGGGTCATTAAATTACCCATATTTGGGGGGATCAAACAAATGCAAATGTATGGTAATCTTTCGGGATTTCCCTTACAATAGTACGTTGTTTTGGCTGGTAATATAGTGACTCCTGATATATGATTGATTTCCAAGATGATGATTACTGGTCATATTGGTCATACGGTCACGTCATTCAAGGTGAAGATCCACCTGGGAATCAAGTTTTGAGATACACAAAGGGGAACTTTAACAGGAAACGCCCGGCCTTGCCCCAAAAGGAAGCCAGATCGTCTTCCAACCATTATTTTTCAGGGGCAAACAAACTACTAAATTTCGGAGGTGTAGCAACTGGTTATTTCACTTGAAATTCGTATGTGTTTTTTCCACTAAAAGAAAAAACATCACCAAAATCACAAAATCTACCAATTAACCATGAAACCCTGTAAAACACAAAAATAACCTATCAACTGGTGCAGGATTTCTTCCATCAACAGTATCCCACCAAAAAGGAAGAGGAAAATCATCTTCCCAGCCTTTCAACCGGGATATCTGATCGTTCCCTTTTTTGACACCTGATAACCTGGTCATCACCGATTTTTCCCAACATTAATGGGATTTCAACGGGTCCAACCTGAGCAATTGAGAAAAAACTGGTTGTTCAAGGTATATAAGGGATGAAACTACCCAGTTCTGTATATGGCTTGTAATAAACAAAATAAAAGGATTCCCTATTAAAACCAACCAATCTTTCAATGGAACGTATCATGGAACCGTCATTTTTGTTCGTTTCGCACACCGAGTTTCTCGGCATTTTCACGGGCGAGGCATCTGCAACTCAGATGAAACTTGCCTTGGAAGCTGCCGGTTTTAAGATCCTTTTGGCGCAAGAGGATCGTCATCCAGGCGGGGGGAAAGTTCAAATTGGGTCTTGGGAAGGAAATTTGTGAAGACTTTTCCCGACAACATTTGCCCCCTGAAATTTGATTGAATTGATATCCCAAAAAATGGGCCGACAAAAAGTTTGAAGAGAACCAAAAGGATACCAGTTGGATACCAGTTGGGCCCATGATTTTTTTTGTTGGGAAATTTACACCCCCCAAATTTAACATTTAGGCCTTGGCCCGTGGCTAAAATTACTGGCAGACCAACCTCGGGGTTTCATCTCGTGATCAGTACCCATACCATCACTGTATGGTATATTTACCTACATGAATGGTTGATTTTTATGGTAAATGTAGGTAAATATACCATACATATACGGTATGAGCCATAATTCCTGACCCTGAATTCTTGGGGTATACTAAGGATCAAACAACTCATCCAATGCTCGTTTTTTTTGCCAAAGAAGGGTGGGGATTCATGGCGGACCCTTCTTGACCGGCAAATCATAGTGGTTCAGAACTCCTAGGTCCTAGGTTCATATCCTTAAGACCTTGGGATTGGGATGGCGATGGGCCTTGTGAATCATTATTCATTATATAGATTATGTGTAAATATACACATACCAGGTGACCCCTACCAGTTGTAAGTGAAGTTATAACCCCTATAAATGGCCTTATAAGTGGGTAACTGGGGTTATAACCCTACTCATAGGGGTTATAACCCCATTTACAACTGGTAGGGGCTCACCTTGTATGAACCATATCAACTGGTGGATTCTGTCCAACAGTACTACACTAAAAAATGGTGACATTTTGTTCGAGTACAGTTATGAATTATTGCCCTCCCCCCCAAAAAAATTGGCTTCACAATCCTTTGGATGATTTCGTATGGAAGAAATCTTGGAAATCTAGGGCTTAACCCCCACCCAATACGACCTCATGCAAGAAATAAGGCCATCTTTCCGTGGCCGGGGTGGCCATTTGGGATGTATTGCCATGAAAATGCTGCTGTCCCAGTTCGTAATTTCACTTGAATGCCCAGTTGGAAGTGGATGGATCAATGGTGAACGGATCAATGGGTTGGTTATTTCACCTACTTATAAATGGGCTCAAAAATTGGGGCCCCCATTCACCCACTGATCCTACCTCACCATTGATCCATCCACTTCCCAACCGGACGTTTCAGCAAGGCTGGGGCCCCTGTCTTGAGGTTCCTTTGGTTGGTGCTTGGATCGCATAAACCCCTGAAAATGCCCGAACATTTCCTCACAAGGTGAGCACCGCATCCAGTTGTAAATGGAGTGAACTAACTCCTATAAGTAGGGTAGTTTTCACATCAGTTATATACTGATTTATTTTCGGCCATTTTTTTCGGAGTTATTTCACTGCATTTATAACGATCGTAGGGGCCCCACCTTCCAGGAATCCCAAGAATTGATCGGAAAATATTACACTCCCTGAAACTAGCAGCAGTTCGCACCTGCCAGGAAGCTTACCCCAAAAGGAAACGAATTCATCTTCCAAAAAATCCATTTCCAGGTGCTTTTGTACCTGTTAGTTTGAGGTTTGGCACCTCTTTTTAAGACCCTCCCATCATTGGTTGATGACGGGTTTTTTCTTCCCAGGCCATGCACCTCACTTTCACAATGATGGACGCGAATCCACCCAGGTGGTGGCCTTCAAACCTACATTAGAAATGCTAGCAAGAGGTGGTGCATGATGTACGACATGCATCAGGATGGATGGATGGATGGTGAACTGAAGAAAGAATAACCGTAACCATCCCTTTTTTGCTATTCATGACACCCCCCCAAAAAAAAATTAGTTGATGGTTTTCTGGGGTTGTATACAAAAAAAAGTAACCCACACTAACAAGTATAGATGAATGGACTTTTAGTGTCAGAGCAGACGTAGCAGCCTCCCGGATTTATTCGTCAGCACGAATTAACGTTTTTTTTGCTGGTTTCTTTTATGGTGGGGCGAGGCATTTTCCCAGAAAAATCCACCCGCATCAAACAATCTATCAGGAATGATGACTTTTAAAGATTCTTTGCTTTAGAACCCATGTTTTCTTTACAAGAGAAAGTGTCCAAATTGCGATGAATCATGACTGATTTCCAGAGATGATCATGTCCACCAATCTCACTTTCCTTCCCCCCACCCTTCCCAAAAAAATCCTCACCAAGAAATGCACCATCTTCAATCCACTCATCCATCCTATCCGTAGCTCACCTGCACAGCGTCGACTTGGGTGAATGACTTCATGGTTCCGCTTGGATCGGTTCGAACCTCTGATCTTTGTACAGTCCCCACATTGGGGAATGGCGGCCGACCTTGAGTGACCTTGACCGAAATCTCTCCCTGCAAAAAGATCCACCTGGAAATTTGCATAGGGATTTCGTAGCCTTTTTTTTTTTGAGTCGGCAACGAAATTCCATTGCTGGTTTTTTTCGGGGCCCCTTCAAGTTGAGGGTCAAATGAAGGAACAGCAAACGGTTCCGTGTTTCCAGGCAAAGCCTTTGTTATTTTAAGAGAAAAGGAGACAACGAAATTGATGATCCACTTTTGGGCTGATTCTTTGGATTCTTTGATCGTTCACAAATCCTGGGCAAATTTTATCCTCGCGACCTCAGCCGAGGTCACAAAATGGTGGTTAAAGACCAGCCAGTTGCAAAAGCTAGTTGATGGACAGAGTACAAATCTTTCCTCGTACAACAGTAGGCACTAGCAGCAAAGACCGATAGTCCAGGATTTGTATATCTGCTTTTCGGAGGGTTCCTACCTGGTTGGTGAACATTGTAGCTTGAACATTGACATCTCACCATGAAAGAAAAATGTGAGATTGGAAGACAGAAATGCAAAATCTAGATGGTATTGTTGATGGAAGAAATCCAGCTAACCAGTTGATAGATAGTTTGCCCCGTTATTTACATGGTTTTATACATCCGAGGTGGTGCAGGATATCTTCCAGATTTTTTGATCTTCACAAAGATGATCCATTTTTGACTTGCGGACGATTTGTCTTTCAGTTCAACATGAGGGGTAATCAACACCTAAGTTATTTGATGTATATAAGGGATTAGACTGGTACTACCCAGTTATTTATTATGATAAGCCATTGTAAGGATCTTGATGAACCAGGATTTCATGGAATCTCATAGCAGTTTTGAACAATGCTCACATTTGTCTTTTCTTTGGATTTTTTCTACTTGCACTGAAAGATGCCGGCACAAAGGTGGAAAACCCTGGGAGAGATTTTTGTTGCTCACCCTTCTAGGTGGGTGGCAGGTGATGCATGTTTTTTGGTGCGTACACTCCGGTAAACTAAGATAGCAATGCAAATTGGACCCTTTGAAGATGTATTTCGTATCAAAAATGGGGATATGTCATTGCTATGTTAGTTTACCAGAGGGTAGTTTTCTGCAAGTAGCATCAGGTTTCGTCTTATCGTGGCATTTTGTACAGAACACACACTTTTGTTTTGCATCTTCGAACAAAACCTGGGTCGAAAAAAGGACACTATAGGGGGAGGGTTGCACCCCTGAAAATCAACGGCTGGAACTTTAAAAAATCACCCAATTGAAAAGGAACATCTTCCAAACCTCCAGATTTGGGTTCCAGCCGTTCATTTTCCAAGGGGTACGGGAGGTTTCGAAGTTTGTTCGCAGCCACCTCGACACAGTTTGTCTTCCAAAAGAGGAAAAACTTGTTGAAAATGACAGGACATTTCTTTTTCAGAGATGATACATTTCACTACCACGAAAACTAAGATGGCAATGGAAAAGCCAGCATGAATGAAGATGTATTTCCTATTGAAAATGGAGATTTTCCAGTTAGTCATGTTAGTTTTTTCAGGGGTGTATCTCTGGGTATTTGGATTTTGGTGTGTAACCACCAATTTGCTTGTTGTAGGTCTAAACTCAGCAAGAAAACTCTAAAAGAAGCCGCGGACCCGGCTTAGTTTTGTGGAAAAGTTTCGTTTTACTACTAGCAGGTGACACAAAAAGTAGGTCGGTTAGTTGGTGGTTCAATCCGTGACCAAACTTGATCACCGATCGTTGGAGGTCACTTACTGCAACCATTAAAAAAAACGGGGATACCTCAGCATCTCCAAAAGAAGGGAACAAACTCGCAGAATTGCCAGGTAGTTGATGATTCTGCCTGGAATGTTTCAGAATCCCCCCCATCGTTAATCATGGCTCGTTTTTTTGGGGAAATCGAACGCATGGTGACTGACATCCTGACATCCCCAAGGTGGTGGCTGCCATGGAGAAATTGCCCAGACCTTTGTGACTTGGGTTCATCATAGCATTGGTCACCTGGAAGGTTGTTTCGTATGTGTATATTTAAGTATACCCTCCCTGAATCCCTGAAACTAACATGGCGTATATTTAAATATACCCTCCCTGAAACTAACAATTTGCACCTGAAAATGGATGCTTGGAAGACGATCCTTTCCTTTTCTTTTGGGGCAATTTCGGCCAATTTTCAGGGGCGAACTGCTGTTAGTTTTAGGGAGGGGTATATGGATAATTTAAGGCATAAGAGATGACATCCTATCATAGGATTATCCATGTCTGTTATGTAACAAGGGGTCATTTTGTGTGCCTTTTTTGGGGGGGGAATCAACCTTGATGCGTGCCATGTATGGTAACTCATGACCTCTGTTTGTTCGTTGGGGTCCCTTTTTGTTCAACGAATCTGCTGCTTGGTGGTTATATGAGGGCATTAGTTCATGAACCCCTCTATAAGGATCCCATTCACTAACCGACCATTCCAGGATTCAATGCGATGGGATACACCAGCCGAAGTTGAAGCGCCAGTTTCCCCAAAACAGTATAGTTAAAAACCCTAGTTGTTCCATTTTTTTGTGGGGGCAACTTTGAATCTTCTCATCAATTTTTTTTGGCGTAGTTTTGGACTCATAATCTATAGGTTTCTAAGTGAGGAAAAAAGTCTGGCAGGGGATGACTTGTCTACACTGCTTTTTTCAGGAGGTTTTTGAATACCTGGCAGGTACCATACATTCCTCACTTCCAATTTACCTGAAGGGTTCACCATCTAGATTCGGTCAGGTATATCCATGGCCAGGCATTGATATTGAAGGAAGAAATCTATCTGGTTTGGTCACACTACTTGGAGAATCACCCCAGTTAGTAAGTGGTTAGTAACCCCCACTTACAAGCCAATTAGACCATTTGAAAGGGATCCCACAACCCTATCCTTAGGGGACAAAAACCTAACCATGCTTATAAAAACCACGTGCCACGTGCCACGTCCGTGATGGGATGATCCCTCCATGGCGTTTCCCCGAGGATGGTGCAATGCACTTCGGGCAATCGGGCCGGAGCAGCCTTGCTTCTTTCACAGGCAAGTTTTTGTTGTGGAAGTTTTTGACCTTGAAAACAGGTGAGCAATGAAAACAAACGGGCCCCTGGGTGGTTGTTTAGGGGATTGGTTGGGGATGAAATACTATCCAGTTATATAGGGATTATGATAAGCCAATAAATAAGGATCCCTATTAACCAACCACGATACAATGGAATGTTGCAAGGGTTTTGATCACTGCTCATGACTGTGTTTTGCTAGGGGTTGGTGGTAGTTGTAGTTAACCCCCCCCGAAAACTGACACGACAATAAAACAAACAACATTTGAAGATGTATTTCCAGTATTGAAAATGAGGAATTTCCAAAGTCACGGTGGTTTTCAGTGGCATAGTAGTGTAGAACGGAGTTGTTGCGGTTGTAGTTGTGGCTGTGTTAATGATACTCACAACATTTTATATTTTGCATATGTTGGGTTTGTTCTAAGGAGAGATTCAAAATCATGTAACAACGGGGCAGAAACTCTCCAAAATGTTGGTCGGTTAACCTAAAGATTTCACAGCCTTTCGAAGGGAAGATGATTCCATTCCTTTTTTTTGAGGAAAAAGCAGATACATTTTTCAACATTCACCCCCCCCCCCGAAAAATTAACGCATGTCCCCCAAAAAAGGGACCTTTTCAAAAGGAAATGCATCATCTTCCTGCTACTATTTTTCAGGGGGACACTTTAGTTTTCGGGGAGGGTAAAGTTCCACCTTACTAAGAATTGGAGCATATAGATGATGGTGACCATACAGTGGGAAAACCTCCAAATGATCACAGGTGTGATATTCGATTTTCAAACTGTACATAACTGGTGGTAAACAAACATCGGGAGAGGTGAAAATAGCTTACACTCCGGTATTTACTAACATAGCTGGCTGGCTTTTTCAATTGGAAATGCATACTACAAATGGTGGATTTTTTCATTGCCATGTTAGTTTTCGGGGTTATATAGCTACAACTACCACCAAATCCCCCAAAAAAACACACCTCTTCGGGCTTATGTTAGGAAATACCCTATGTCTATGTGGAAACCCAACATCTCTTCACGCCTCGAGACTGAACTTTTGCTGTCAGGCGAAAGCTTTAGGACACAACAGGCGTGGTGGGAAAGGTTTTCAGGAAAAAAAGTGCTGCCCTACTTGGATGTTCCAGGAAGTTAGGATCAATGGTTAGTAAATGGGGTTATAACCTACTTATAAATGGGGTATATTGGGGTTATAACCCACTTCCTAACCATTGATGCTAACTTCCTGGGACCAAGTAAGAATCCTGACCCATCAAAAATGGCGTCATTTTGAGGACCCGTCGGACCCCTGCATTGGAGAGTCCAAGGATTCTTAGGGTGGGATGTTTTTTGGCGCAACATTTCACGACAACCATTCACCACCGGTTGGGAATTCCCACCAAATGGTGGTGATTGTAATGGAATTGGTTTAGGAATTATAAGAAATTATGGCTAGATGCTTGTTAAAAATGGCTCCAATTTTGGGGAAAAGAATAAAAAGTAGTGTTTTTTTGGTAAAACATATCAAGGGGTCAATTTTTAAAATGGATATGGTCACACTAATGGATCGCATCTTAGCTGCTAGCTGGTATACTTTTGGCCAGTACTGAATATATGAAGCCAATCCACCCCATAGGTGCTTCTTTTCCCCTCAAAACAACACCACCTGAATCCCTCAATTTTGAGGCATTGAGTCTGGCTGGAACCTACAAATCACCCTTTTAGAAAGGAAAATGATCTTCCAAACGGAAGATACCTTTATTCATCAAATTTTTAGGGCTAAGTGATCTCAACATATAGATCCACCAACTCTCAACTGGTCATGGCTTCTCGCCAAATTTCTCTTCAAAAATCTTGTATCAGTAGGATGCTTGGAGGGACCATCCCACTTAATTAACAAGTATAGTTCTTAACCCCCATTTACAGTTTAAGGCATGAATGGCCATTTGGAAGGAGTCCCACAACCCGATCCTTAGGGGACTTATTAAGGATGGTTATTAACCACGTATCCGTCCGTCATGGGATGATGATAACCACTATGTAAGGTGTATATGGGATTGATTATCAAGGGCCCCCATTTCAAGGGGTTTTTCCCACCATTTTCCTTATGATAACTGGGATGATCCCTCCAAGTGGAGGAAACGAAACCAACCAACTGCAAGCCCGCCACGTTCCAGGGCCTCTGCGGCGCTCTTGGCCAAAGACCTGGATTTGAAATTCTTCACCAGCTGCTCTGAGTGCCGGATCCGGGATACACTCCGGGATCAACTAACATAGCAAGCTGGAAAATGGACCCGGATTGAAGATGTATTTTTCTATCAACAATGGGGGATCTTCCATTGCCAGTTATGTTAGTTTACCGGAGGGTATGTTTTTTTTTGGTTTCGGGCAGGTACCCTCCAGGGAACTAACATATCCCACCTTGGGAAAAGGAAAATCATCGACTCAAAAGTGCCTTGGTAGGGGATATGTTAGTTTTAGGGAGTGTAATGGTTAATTGGTGGTTTGGGGCCTGGCGGTTTGGATTCCTGGGATAAACCACCAATTTTGGGGGTCTATGGTATTTTCTGTTATTTTCGGGGGTGTGTTTGTTGATCAAAAATGGGGGGCCGGAATCTTAAGACCTTCATCCACTCAGCCAATGGGTAACGTATTTACACTTTTGGGGATGACGAAAATTTACACCCTAGAAAAGTAACATGTCCCCTGAAAATCATGGTCGGAAGATGTATGTCCTATTGAAATAGTCCCTTTTTACGGGACATTCGTTTGTTTTCGGGGGTGTAGTAGGAAAATTCAAGTGTTCAAAGTTTCATTGCATGATCCGAAATGGCTGAGAGAGTTCAACTAAGACAAAATAAAGAATTACCTGGAAGATCATCCCAGTTAGTAAGTGGTTTGTAATCATGGTTAGTGAGTCCCCTAACTGGGGTTGTTCCCCTTCCAAATGGCCATGAAAATGGCTTAATATAGATGGGGGTTACGAACTACTTACTAACTGGGATGATCCTCCAAGTATGAACAAAAATACTTCTGAATTTGATCCGTTGTTTTTCAACCAAACATGAAACTTCCAGAAATGAGGGTTTACTAGGCAACCTTATTGAGGAAATTCACTAGTTAGTAAGCTCTCAACAATGCGGCCAGGCTTTTTTTTGGGGGGAGGGTTTTTCCGGTCACGGTAGGGGGATAGGTTGACCAGTCATTACCTACAAAATTGCCAGGTGCGGTCCAGTGAGAGACTGGGTGATGCAACAACTTTTAGGACCCAACGAAGAGGCGGAATTCAATTGGAGGGAAAGGGAGATTTTGGGATGGGAAGGGGAATGTTGGAGGAACTTATATACTCATACTGTTTTTGGATTGTCAGTTTTTGTTGTTTTTTGTTGATTTGATAGTTGGATGATCATCCCAGGACTTGGATACGTGGTTTTTTTAGCCATCCTTAAGTCCAGTCCCCTAATTGGGGTTGTTCCCCTTCCAAGTGGCCCTCGAGGTGCGGACGGGCGAATAATCACTTGCAAGTCGTGGGATGATCCTCCCAGTACCCCGTGGGATTGTTTGTTGTTTTCGTGAAAGCTGTCTTTTTGTTCGCTTCGTTCACTGTTCACCTGGATGATGATGATGATGATGATGATGATGATGATGATGACGACGATCTCTTTCTCAACTTCTTTTTCCACTGCGGTTGCTATGATTCTGGAGTCGGACATTTTTAAATTACAACCAACACTGGGGGAAATGATCCAACCACTTCTTATTTCATTTTTTGGAAGACATAGTGGTTCTCTCAATTTCGCTTAACACATAGGCTAATAATCTTTCAATTGGGTTGAAACCACCAACAGGTACGCTACTGGCAGTATTTTATCAAGTTTCAGCCCTTTAAGTTTAAACCTCGAACGATGTAAAATGTATTTTTTGTCATCAATAGGCTGACAATAGGCAATCTTTCATTGTAAGAATTGTAACTCTGGCATAGATCTGTATAATAATCTATCCACATCTTTGGTAACTTGTATATATATTCCCCCAAATGGAAACTGTATACAAGGGGCATCCATTTTTTTCGGCCAGCGGTGCCCATACACGACGTGGATAGGCGACGGTCAGTGGTGTGGAACAGCCCGGCTTCGTCATTGAGCAACTCTTTGATACGCAGGCAATGGTTTGTGGGCAAATTTTCGCAACCAACCCCCCGGTTGGTCACCCTAAATGGTGGTTTTATATCAAGGAAAATCCTCCTGAAAAATGCCCCTGAATTGAGGTTTACTAGGTGGTGGCAACTCATATTTTTTGGAATTTTCACCCCTTAGTTGGGGAAGATGATCCAATTTGACGATCATATTTTTCAGATGGGTTGAAACCACCAACTAGCCTTACTTGAGGTTTAGGGGAATTATGGTGATTTGGCCAGATGGTGGGTGGGATCACCCTCACTTTGTCAAGGGATTACACGCACTGTTGCCTAACGAAAAGGTCACTGACAAAACCTTTCCTTTTTGAAGCAAATGGCGGGGAAACTACTGTTGATGGTTCAGAGATCCCAAACAACCATTTGGGATGTACATAACCCTGTAAATAATGGGAATAAACTACCAACCTCAACTGGTGCGTTTGCCGGATTTCTTCCACTTTCTCAGTATGTATAGGTTGGGTTTTTCACCACCACCATCCCAGGATTTCGACAAAGCCATGAAGATTATGGAAGACTTGGGGTTGGTTTGATGAGTTTTTGAAATTGACAATCCTCAGAAATCCCTGTAACCTGAAACATCCATTGTTTATTGGTTGGTTTCAATTGGATGATTCCAAATCTTTACATAGGAAATAATTATTACATCCACTAAAAATGGGTTGTTTCAGGTTCCAGGGTCATCTTATAGTAGGATCCAGGGCTGTTTTGAATCGACAACTTTTTTTTGATCCAAATCGATCCACACATTTGAAGGGTTGCATCCAGGGAGTTTGGCGAAATAGGATGTTTTTCATGCAGAAAAATGAAACTTACTTTTACCCTGGAAGTCAAGTCGACCCTTGTAATCTTCCCTAAATTTTGGATGATGAAACATATTCCCTACCTAAAAAAAATAGTCTTCGGTGAACACCTATTTCTTTTAGTGGTCTTTGAACTTCAAGGGATTTCAAGTATATCATGAGGGACCCACCATAGCAGCGTCGCCGATGTATAGGGCCCTCCCAACCCCCAAAAAAACGGGCAAAAAATATGCTTCACGGTGTTGCAAGTAGGCTTGCAACCTGGAATTTTTGGCAATCTTTCTCACAACGATCCATGGAATTTCTTGAAAAAAGATATACCATATTAAACACTCCTTCAAGGTGGGCT
This sequence comes from Breviolum minutum Mf 1.05b.01, assembly GCA_000507305.1. Classification (NCBI taxonomy): domain Eukaryota; class Dinophyceae; order Suessiales; family Symbiodiniaceae; genus Breviolum; species Breviolum minutum. Next base: position 34,023 of record DF239525.1, read on the forward strand.
GAAAATGACCAGTTGTAAGTGGGGTGCAACTAATTCCACTTATGTTCGGGGTGAAATAACTCCAATCATTGCATTTATTTTCGGCCATTTATTTTGGGCCCCAGTTCACCCCCATTGAGAACGATCGGCCCGGGGCGGGTCACGGAGGGATTTTTGTTCACCATTTTTTGTGTTGAAACAAATGAAGTCCCTTTTAACTGGCTTCCGGTTTATGAAGTGTATCAATGAAATCTCAACTTGAAATTTCATGGCTCAACTCACAAAACCTCAACCTGAGTGATCTCTTGATCCTTTTAAAGATTTGCTGTATGAAGGATATTATACTACCCAGTTATATAGGGATTGTAATAATAAACCATTATAAGGATCCCTATGAACCACCCAGTACAATGGGATGTCAGCCAAGGGTTTTGTTCCCCTTGATCACCTGTTCCATGGGCTGCCAGGGCAGTTCGACGTTTACTTACTTGGTGGGTTGCACCAAAAGCCACCAAGCAGTCTTGATTGATCCGGTGATTTGGCGGTCTGATTGATCCGAGCGAAGGAGGGGATTTCTGGGGAAGCGACAAAATAACCCCCATCACGTGAAACGAACAGCAAACGCAGCTGAAAATGGATGGTTCTAGGTAATTTATAGCGACCTCAGCGGAGGTCAGTGAATAGTAAGGGAATCCTACCCAAAATGGCCTTAATTTAGGTGAAAGGTTTACAACGAATTGGCCAGAATATCAGTTTCCTTTTGGGGCAGTTTCGGCTTATTTTCAGGGGTGTAAGCCTTGAGGGACAAGATGGAGGAGACCATGAAGAGTGTTGGGCAAGACCGAGCTGGAGTTGATGATACTCTCTTCAAGAAGTGTGAGACGGAGATTGCCCAACTTCAATCCAATTTGACTTCGGCATCCTTGGGTGCATTGGTGAGCAAGATTGGGAGGGATGACATCAAGGCATTTCGTGATGCTATGGAAGATGGAGACTTTTTGCATCAGGAGCGTGATGTTTGGAGGGTTGCACATTTCTTTGTTTCTGCCTTGAAGGAACTGACCGCATTGGAGAACAAGTGCAATGCAATGATGAATTCCTTCTATGAGACTTTCACACTCGTCTATGGCTTGGCTTGTGTGAATGAAGGCAACCGATACTCCCATCGCTCGTTGCTTGATATGGTTGAAAAACGTGAGCAGGACATCACAATGGAGGAGAAGAAGAATGCCGAGATTGAAAAGGGAGGTGTAGCAGCAAAGGCACTAGTAAAGTTATGTTTTTTTTAAACCTCCCTTTTCTTGCGATACTGTTGATGGAAACAATCCTGCACCACCTGGGATGTATAAAACACCGTAAATGATGGGATAAGCTACAGGGTCCCTATGGAAAAACCAGGATTCAATGGAAAGTATTCAGGGTCTTTTTCGTTGGCTCAACTAGCGTGGACGCCAAATCCCACCAAAAAAGAACAGGAAACGAAGAGACTTCAACCACCCTAAATGAAAATCGTACTCGGAGGGCCATCCCAGTTAGGAAGCAGTTAGTACCCCCCATTTACAAGCCATGATCGCCATTTGGAAGGGGAACAACCTCAGCTTTTGGACTTACAAACCATGGGCCAATGAACCACTTACAAGTCATAGGATGATTCTTCCAAGTACTCTGTGGTAACTGAACATAGCTGGAAGGGGGGGGAGGATTATCTTCCAAACCCCATTCTTTCAGGTGTGTATATCGTTAGTTTCAGGGTGGCTACCTAGCTTTCATCTACTAAGCCTGAAAGTTTTGAAGTTTGGAGATGGATGGACAGCAAATTCTCAGATCAGCTTGATTCTCCATGTAAGGTTTTCTTTTGTTTACCTACATTTACCACAAATGTAAACCATCCATGTAGGCACATAATCCCATACATCTTGGATTTGTTTAGTTGGTGAGTTTTTACTTTTGTACCATGGGATCCATCACCATTTTTCACCACCATTTGGGAGAAGAGTTTGTTTTACTTGTTCCAAACATTTTAAAAAGCAAATCCAAGAAATGAACGCCTGAACGAATGAGTGAAACTTGGCGAGTCAACCTACCTTGAACCTATTTCCCTCAAGAAATAAGGCCTTCTGATCAGGGCTTATTAAGAGAAACCTTATGATGTGGTTTTGGTGACTTTTATTTCCAAAAAAACTGCCAAGTCAAAGACCAGAAAACATGACATGTTTCCCTTCATTTTTGGACAGTAAACCCTTACTAAAAACTTGCTGGTGGTTTCAAATATTTTTTATGTTCAACTCTACTTGGGGAAATGATCCAATTTGACTAATATTTTTCAAATGGGTTGAAACCACCAACTAGAAAAGAATAGTCGACTTACGGGTCCAAACCCTTTAACAAAAATCTGTCGACGAAACGACTTCCCAGCATTTGAGGTCCTGGGAATGGAAGGCCGTGATTTAGCCTTGTCAGAAGAGTTGGGTTTTAAGGTGCCACCCGTCGTGGAAGCCAGGGCAGTTTTGGTGGTGGAAAACGGCCACAAAATCTAGGTGTTATTTTTTTTAAAGATACACATTTTCGATGATATATAGTATCAAAAGAGACGATATATATATATATACATATTTATTGGATGCATTTTCAATAATGTAAGATATCATCACATGATAGAATATCATGTGATACGGTACAATAATGATTTAATCTCATACAATAGAATATATAATAGATATCATGTTATATCATCTTTAATATATAGATCATGTTATTATATACGTATATATCCAGGTTTTTACACGACGACCACTTCAAACGACCCAGGTTTTTAAAGCACAAGAAAGTCATCAGGAAGAGTTCTTCTTCATTGGTGGTTGAACCTGTCTTTGCCGTTTTTTTTTGGAACTTTTACCACCAAAAGATTGGGCGGACATGATTTGTTACTCGTTTTTTTTTGAATTATGATGTCCTCAGATATATACACCCTGGATTTCTTCAACATGGATGCTAAAAACCGAGGACGTGCGTGCACATGTGCTTTCAAAAGTAGCAATTTTGGGTATCCACCCGAAAAAACTTTCATGGGAATCCTCCGCGCATTTTTGCCGCGTGTTTTTGTTGGGTACTACTGTTGATGGTTCAGGAATCTGGCGATCACCAGTTGATATTGTAAACATCCCGTTATAAATATCCCATTATTTACATGTTTCATACATGTTCGGTGGTTGGGAATGGGATTTCTGACGCATCAAACAGCAGCCCTGTCACAGGTGAAATATGTGCTGAACACCCACTGTCATGCTGATCACATTACTTCCGGCGGCGTCATCAAGAAGTCGCATCCCGAGGTGACCTTCGGGACAACTTACTTGCTTGAATGGTGGGATTTGTGTAGTTGGCTAGGTGGTGGTTTCAAAGACTTTTTATTTCCATCCCTATTTGGGGAAATGGATCCAGTTTGACTAATATTTTTGCAAATGGGGGGTTGAAACCACCAACCAGTTTAGTTGGTGATTTTTTTTTAGGGATTCTATCATGGTAAATCACCATTGAAATGATCCAATTTGACGATCATATTTTTCAGATGGGTTGGTTCAACCACCAACCAGTTTAGTTGGTGATTTTTTTACGGATTCTATCATGGTAAATCACCAATGAAATGATCCAATTTGACGATCATATTTTTCAGATGGGTTGGTTCAACCACCAACCAGTTTAGTTGGTGATTTTTTTACGGATTCTATCATGGTAAATCACCAATGAAATGATCCAATTTGACGATCATATTTTTCAGATGGGTTGGTTCAACCACCAACCACTTTAGTTGGTGATTTCTTAGGGATTCTATCATGGCACATCACCATTGAAATGATCCAATTTGACGATCATATTTTGCAGATGGGTTGATTGAAACCACCAACCAGACCCACCATATTGACAGAGTATTTTTTTTGCACTTTTTTTAAAGCATCGAACATAAGGCAAATCCAAGTTATACATAGAGGATCCCATTCGCCAGTATCATGGCGCCATGATGTCTTGTGCCTTGATTTTCGGCTGAAAATTTTCAAATGATCTACACGCTAAAAAACAGTAGATTCTGAGACTTTTCAACCTTTTTTGTGAGTATGGGAAATTGGATTCCTGAAATACATCAGGATTCCCTGTTCATAATCCCATAATATCCTCCCTGATTTCCAGGTGCAAACCATCATTTCAGCGGCTTCTGGTGCAGCAGCAGACCTGAAGTTGAAGGATGGTGACGAAGTGAAGTTTGGAGAGTATGTGACTTTCATGAAGGTTGAAGGTGGAGGATGGACATCTAGAGCCCCTGGATCAAGTTATTTTCATGGAGTTATTATGGGGTCCCTCTATAAATGGCCGAAGATAAAGATTGGTTTGCGTGGGGGGAAATTTCGCCCCCAAACTAAGTGAAGCTATAATTCATTTCGAACTGGCATGGGACCCACCTTGTAACTTGGAGGATGGGCCGCTAGTTAGGATACGCGGTTAGTTCAGGAGGGAAAGAAGCAAGCCATTTCGAATAGACTATGACCTTAAGGGACCTACTTGTTTATTAACCACTTACAAGTCATGGGATGATCCTCCAAATGTTCACTGACATCTTAAGGAGCACACACAGAAAACATAGCTAGGTGGCTGTTTTGCGAATTTGTCATCTTGAATATTGGGGAGATGATCCAATTTGAGTTGCACATATTTGTTCACTGGGTAGCGGTACTATATCAATATGACAGAAAGAGGGCTTCAAAATATTTTTGTGGCGGAGGAGAGAGAGGTGTTTTGTTAGGAGTTGATTAATGATTTCTTTTCTTGAATGGAAGGTCTCTGAATATTGTAGATTCGAGATGCAACCCACAAAGATATTACTGTACAGCTGAAGGTTTTTGAAACCTTAATCCTCCCAAAATGGTCTTCATAACACACAAACACACAGACACACACACACACACACACACACATACACACTTGATCTTCAGTTCCTTTAATAAAGTACCCTCTGGCAACTAATACAGCAATGGAATATCCCCATTTTCAACAGGAAATACATCTTCAATCCGGGTCCATTTTTCCATTGCTTTCCAGTAACTCATACAGTACCCTTTCCCTCCCAGGATTTCCAGTCAACACCACCAGGATGATCACATTTTACACCACCGAAAACAAACGAATGTCCCCTAAAAAGGGACTAGTTCAATAGGAAATGCATCTTCCAACCATCATTTTTCAGGGGATATGTTAGTTTTCAGCGGGGGTAAGGTGCGGACAAAATCTCAATCTAAACTTTGAAATTTGCCATGATTGGCACCCCATGACTTAGATATAAGTGGTTAATTGGCCCATGGCGATGGTTAGTAAGTCCCCTAAGGATCGGGTTGTGTTGTTCCCCTTCCATTCATGGCCTTTTTATTGCTTACAATAGTCGGGGAAAAACCAACCACTTACTGGGATGATCCTCCAAGTAGATCCAATAAATCATCAAAATCTGGATGGCAGTTTCAATTTTTTTTAATTTTCACCCCTACTTAGGCCCCACTTGGGGAAATGATCCAATTTGACGATCATACTTTTCAGATTGGTTGGTTCAACCACCAACTAGAAATCCAACGCCTGGATTTTAAGGCGTTGAAATGTGTGGCTACGCCGGGACATACGGATGGATGCGTCTTGGCAGATGCCCGGATGAAGCACTTGAAAAAACAAGTCACCCTACATATGGTGGCCCTTGTGAGGTATGGACATGCCAAAATAAATCCCCAAGATTAATTATTGTTAGTTTTACCCAAGTTTTTCAGGAAACTATTGGGGGTTGTCAGTTTGGGGATTGTCAGCTTCCGTGATAAATCTGCGTAAAGGGGGGGGCTTGTATATATATATATATATATATATGTAGCAGGAAACTAACATATCCAACCGAAAGGAAAAAGGAAAATCATCGACTCAAAACTGCCGGTGATTTCAGGGGATATGTTAGTTCCCTGGAGGGTACAAGATGCTACATAAATGGAGTTATAACTCCTATAACCACAGTTACCTATTTATACGACCATTTAGAGGGGGTATAGCCCCCATTTGTAGCTGGTAGGGGCCCACTTTGTACATTATATGTACTTTTTGGGTACCAAGATTCTGGCTCGTCACCAGCCAGGATGACATGACATTTTCAGGGAATCTCAACCTTTTGTCCTACTCATTTGCAGCCAGCATCAGGGACCGGTTTTTGGTTCCCACGTGATGCTCCATTTTTTTCCATCAAAATCCCCATGAGAATCACAGGTGTTTATGAAGCCCTTATGGGGAGACAGTAATTGGTCCCTTAGCAGCCTTAATTTATAAGGAAACGTTCCACTTGTGGGTCACTTCATTGTGATTTTTTCCTGCGACTTTCTCAAAGGTCAATGAACCCAAAATTCAAGACTAATCAAAAGGTGTTTTTTTCACGATTCTATGACCTCTTTGTCTTTTCAGACCACTGTTTGGACGCTGGGTCCATTTCAATTCATTTTAAAGTAGTTTTGAGACACACTCTGAGGAAATATGAGGTTTATATAGACAACTCCTTTGAGACACTTCAAGCATCGTTGAATTTATATGGTTCATTCCAAAAATGACCCTGCACTTCCAGTGAAAGAAAAAACTGTTTTTTATACTCCACTGGAATACTTCTATGGTCAAGCCAAGAAGTGGTGATTTGAAGTAGGGTGAATGGTGATCAGGCTACTTGTGATCAGTGTGGTTAAGTGTGATTGAGGGGGGGGCCTCCCAACAAAAAGGGACCCCCTTATGGTGAGCGGGACCCATATGATTCGCATACCATGGGACCCATATCTTTAGGGATTCGAACCTGGGAGTGGTATGGGAATCGTATGGGGGGTCACTGAAAATCCCACTGAGGTGGTGTTATTACATAATCACTTTCTACCTGAACCACTTTCGAAACACTGCTAGGTTTCTCTTCATACATGGTCCTAAAGGGATTGACCCTAACAATAACTTACTAGGTCCTAGGTGGTGGCGGTTTCAAATATTTTTGGAATGTTCATCCCTTAGTTGGAAAAAAACATGCCCCAATTTGACGATCATATTTTTTCAGGATGGGTTGGTTCAACCACCTACGTAGCTTAACATATCCTCTCCGCATGAGGGCGGCCCTTCCTCGTCAGGTATGACTTTCGTCTTGGAAGGACCTGGAGAACCCAAAGCAGCCTTCACAGGCGAGCGTTTGGAAAAAAGGGACCCTGGTGGTTTGTTGGTTATTTAGGGCGATTACACTCCCTGAAACTAACAGTTTGCCCCTGAAAATAGGCATTTCCAATAGGAAATACATCTTCCAAACATCAATTTTCAGGGGCGTTTGTTAGGTTCAGGGAGGGTATACTACACAGTTATGTGGTTTTTTAAATCATGAGATATGGGTCCCTATTAACCAACTAGTATAATGGAACTTTTTTTTCGTGTCTCAGGTGGGATTGTTTCAATCTGTCCGTGCCTTTTTTACTGCAGTTTTTGTGGGCTGGATATCTGGAGGTAGTTGGTCACCCCAAATGGATGTTTCCGAAAATAGGGGTACCCCCAAATCATCCATTTTAATAGGGTTTTCCATCATAAACCATCCATTTTGGGGTACCCCTATTTTGGGAAACACCCAAATGCTGTTGATTAGAATCCGGGAATCCTCTAAGATGAATGAACAATTCAGGTGTGGACATCATAGGAATGTGCCTTAGATCATTCCTCCAGTTCAACGTTTATTTTCGTAGGGATTCGTAGGGATTTCCGGGATCAGGGGTGACCGGGTTGGGATTCCGGGGGAGGGTACATCCCTGCCTATCCCCTGAAGCTTGGGAATTTTCGAAAAAAAAACACACCAAAACGAATTTTCGGAGCTACTTGGAGATGCATCCCATTTAACCAGTGGTTGATAACCAATTGTTAATAAGTCCCCCCAAGTCGGGTTGGTCTAGTCATAAGTGGCTTGGTGAAAAACCCCCTTAACTAAACACATATCCTAAGTAGGGACCCATCCTCAAAGTAACTGGCCTACAACATCCTCGTATACACTCCCCAAGACTAACATCATAGCCCCTGAACTTAGGCCATGCCAAAAGGAAATTTCATCTTCCAACCACCAATTGTCAGGGGTGTGTTTGTTGTAAGTTTCAGGGAGGGTAAATCCTTTTTTTTTTTACCGAAAAACACGACCCACTCAACGTGTCGTCTTTTGGCCGGGCGAGCATTTTTACTTCCAGCAGGCGACGCCTTGTTGATCAGAGGTTGTGGACGAACAGATTTCCAGCAGGCGAAAAAATCACGGTTCAGAAAACCCCGGTTGGTTGGGTATGCAAGGTGGGCACCGGATCCAGTTGTAAATGGAGGGACATGGGGTCCCTATAAATGGCCGAACATAAATTTGGTAAGTGGGGTTATTTCACCCCTATAAGTGAAACTATAACCCTACTTATAAGTGGGGGCTCACCTTGTAGGGGATGAAATACTACCCAGTTCCTATAGAGATTATGACAAAACATGATAAGGATCTCTATGAACAAACATGATACTGTTGATGGAAGAAATCCTGCCAGTGGCTAACCGGCTTGAACTTTTGGGGATTACGAATATTTCATAGGAAAAAAACACACAAAGTTTCAACTTTTGTTTCATGGTCCGAACTGGCTGAGTGTGAACATGATATTAAGGCGAGGTTGTGGACTTGAAAATGTTTACCCCTTTCTCCATTATCATGGTTCAGTGGAAAAAAAATCCCATAATTTCATCAACACACTAACCTTAGAGATAGACCCATTTTCAAACTGAACCATGATTGTGGGAAGGAAGAGTAGCTAGGTTGTGGGTTTTGATGATTTTTGTTGACCTTTGTTTCATTTCGAATCTCGAATCTTGGGGTCGGAGATGATCTAATTTGACGACGAACGGGGCACCCGGAAAAAACGAAATTTCGATACAAAAAAAAATCCGAACTAAGGAAAATTAAAATACCATTATTTAAGGGGGGAGCCAGAAAAACCGGTGGGAAAATAAAACTCCGAGGCGGCACCGGTGAACAGAACGGCCCCCCAAGAAACGTTGGAAACTTAGAAGTCTTTAAGGGCGGGTTGTTGCAGAGGATGGCCCCCAAAGATTTCAGAGCTAGAAATGTTGTTCCATGCGTATGTTTGGATGGGGTGATTTGATGTTGTTGTGAAGGTGGTACGTACTGAAGTCTTTACGGGCGGGTTGTTGAAGAAGATCGCGCCTAAAGACTTGAGAATTAGAAATGTTGTTCCATGCATATGTTTGGATGGGATACCTTGATGTTGATGTGGGGTGGTAGTGAAGACTGTTGTTGCTGCAGCTTTGTTGCCGCTCAGTCTTCTATCTTGCCCTCTCGCCCCTTCGCACTCGAGACTCTCGACATGGCACCTTTCGCGCGGACCACCACCTTCCAAAAGAAGCGCGCTCCTGACACGGCCCCGGTGTGCCTCAAGAAAGGTCACCCGTGGGGGTCGTGTGGGCGCATCGTGTCCGCAAACGCCCCGTCCGGCGACGAGGCGCGAGTTACTTTCATGATGGTTTGGGCTGGGACATGCATCATGCAGACAAGGGGTTAGATAAGTCAAGCATTTTTATGCCACATGTGAATTTGTGAAAAACTTTTCAGGTCAAATGCGGCGGGCTTTGCCGCATTGCGCTGGACGGAGAGCCGTGCCTACCAGTGTGCACGGCTTGCGGCGCGGTGCAAGTAGACGCTCCATTCCGAGAGGCCGGTTGGGTTTTTTATTTGCATCGCATGGTTGTGTTTGGAATTGAGCTGGTTGTTGGTTCTTTCTTGCGCCTGCCCTGCTGCCAGGTACAGGCCGAAGGAGGCTCGGAGACGTACGCGTACGGCTACAACCGGCCGTCGCGCGCGAAGGCTGAGCGGAAAGAGGTTTCCACAGATCCTCCCCCAAAGGGGTGGGGACGAATTCAGCGGGTGTACTTGGCCTATGATACCCGGGGCACGGACCCAAAGTGGACCGCCTACAAAAGGGACCAAGTCATTCGCAAGTATGGTCCATGGATGGATTTTTGGATGCTAAAGGGCATCCGAAAAATCCCTGTACATAAGACATGGACCAAATACATCATTGGGAGGGACTGGTACAGAGCTCCCCGCGGTACGCGTGCACCTGCCGGCGTGAAAAATTGTCGGCAGCTTTGCCGCGATTTGGAACCTGGCCAGAAGGTTCCCGGCTTTACCGCGAGGAAGCGACACCAGGTGGCATGGACATACGGCCCGTTTCTCGCGAGGAAATGGGTGAAGAAGCTCTTGGACTACTAACGGCACAGGGTAGCCAAGAGCGAGCAGAGGGCAAACTTATGATTGATGAAAATTGTTAGTAGAAACGGTAGCTATACATGTTTGAAAGGAAGCAGCAAAGATTCATGCATGAGGAGTTTTTTAAACCGCATGGCTTCCAATCACTGTTGTGTTTCTACCGTTTGCCCTCTGCTCTATGTATTTCTTCGATGGGCATGAACCTCGCTAGGGATGGTTTTTCAAAGCCACAACATGCGAAAAACGACCTGAACAACTTCTTTTGTTTATCATATCCCATACCATCCATGTATGGCATATTTACCCACATTCCGTTGGTTTTTATGGTGAATGTAGGTAAATATACTATACATGGATGATATGGGTATGCGAGAGGGTCAAGAGTCGCGTCCTATGAGGAACGGTCATCCCACCTTTAATAGGTGCTTTCTTCACATGTGCCAGGGTCTTTCTCAACTCCCTATATTGGGGATGGTCATTCCACCCTCAATAGGAATCCTTATCATGGGTTTATAACACCCTACTGTTTTGTTGATGAGTTTGTTCCCTACCGTGGGGAAGCAATGGGAGTTTAGATCCGATCGCACATATACATCTGCTCAAATGATAGCGACATCACAAGGACTCAGCCCAAAAAGGTAGCTATAAGGAGGGGTAAATCCTCTTCTTTCAGGAAAATTCAGGCTGATGAATTTTTACATTTTGGCTAGATACACGGGAATTTATTTTTTCATTCTTTAATCACTAGGTCCGCCACCCCAAACAAAACCCTCACTTTGTGATTTGGTCCTTTACCATGTGAAATCTTTTTTGGGATGGAGGGAATATCGGGTACACCTTCCCCCCAAAAAAGCCGTTGGACATAGTTTTCATTTTCGTATGACATAACACAATGTGGCTGGTGGTTTCAAACATTTCTTATTTTCAACCCGAACCTTGGGGAAATCATCCAATTTGACTAATATTTTTCAAATGGGTTGGTTAAAACCACCAACTAGCAATGCACTTCTATAGTCGCCTTCAGTTTTGGCAATCTTTTGGGTAATATTTTCTTCAAGTAGCTCTCATCCGTTTGGGGATGTGCACAGCAAATCTGGCGAAGACCCAAATTTCCAGGGCAATGCCTCCACGCTCTACGAAAGTGTACACCAGAAGATCTTCTCCTTGCCGGAAGAAACCAAGATCTACCCAGGCCCTTTTCGTTTTTTTCGCCCCACAAATTTCCGCAGGTTTTTTTTATTTGTGGGATATACACTCCCGAAAACTAACTAATCATAGCCCCTGAAAAATAGGCTTTTTGCTCCAAAAGGAGCTGAATCATCCTTCCAAGCCTTCATTTTTAGGGGCGTTTGCTGTTGGTTTTGGGGGAGGGTATGGATTAATGTGGAAGAAATGTACCCCCTTTTTTTTAATCTTTGGATCGGTTTAAGGTTATTTCTTACTTTTACTTTGGTAAATCACCATTAAACCACCATTTGGAATAATATTTTCTTTAGATGCTTTTTCCAAGCATCTTACAAGAAAAATCAAAGTTATATTGAGATCCCATTTGCCAATATCATGGCTTGATGTTTGGCTTTCAAGGCTGATCTCAAACGATGCATTCTTAAAACAGTAGACAGTAGATCCATTCAAGCCTATAAAAGTCGCATAGAATTTGGAAAATGCGGAAAAAAACCCTGGTGGACTAAGTGGGTAGCAATAATTTATTCTGTTTTTCTTTAAATGAAGGGAACCTGTTTTTAAGCTTCACGAACTCCACTGGTTTTGCAGTGTTTTAGGCAGGACCCAACAAAAAATCATCAGTTGGAACTCTGAAAAAACAAGCCGTTTGAAATGGATGCAAATGGTGACTTCCATCCATTGAACCCATTCGTAAAGGTTTGCTTCATCGTTGGGGGGACCAAATGTTTTCCCCCGAGAAAGCCGCAGACCTGGGCTACGTACTTGGAGGATGATGGGCTCCCATGACGGACGGAGAGCCCGTGGTGAAATGGCCCCATGGTTAATAAATAAGTCCCTAAGTTATGTCTGAACAAGTAGTGATGACAAAAAAACAGGGACTCTCGACTTTCTCTGCACCCTTTTTTGAATTCTTATGTTGAAACTTACAATTAAGGATCGGATTCTTCCCCTTCCACATGGCCATGAAAATGGCTTATAAACGGGAGGTTACTAAATGATCCAAAGAAAGATGATACAAAAGGTCACCATGATACATTTTGGGCTAGTCAACCACCCCCCCCTAACGTACCTCCCCCAAAAATAGCCGGCCTTATGATCAAGGCTTTTTAACCGTTGGTTTCCCTTAATAAGGCCGGCTATGAAACCCTTATTTCTGGACCTTAGGACGTGGTAGCTTGGACGAATATTTTTCCATTTGGGTTGGTTCAACCACCTTCATTTGCTTTCCCGCTAGAGGGTCATGAAATAAGCTGGTTTTTCCTATCGAAATGTTTTCACGCAGATGTTTCTTTGTCAAATCGTAGCTTCAATTCAACTTGCTTGAAAAAACAGGTAGCATCTTGGCTCTTTCGCTCATATGCTATAATGGTCCTTCCAAAATCCTTCCACTTTTATTGGATGGCCGTATGTTTGTATGTCTATATTTGTTTCCTACTGGGGTGTCCATGGAAGTGATCGTAACTAGTTAGTAAGTTGGTTTATTTCACCTACTTATGGGACTTATAACCTACTTATATAGAGGTTATAACCCAGTTACTAAGTAGCATGGACATCCAAGTACATCAACCACAATTATCCAACACAAAACCAAGTCGAGTTGCTGGGCAGAAACCTGCGACAGGCCATGATTACAACGGTAGATGCTTGGCTCTTCCAATTATCTGCATCCGATCTGAGTTTTTTTTAAAAGATGATTTGAAAGAAAGAACTCAACATCCCCTTGAAAATTAACGGTTTGGAACCTAACAATTCAGCCATTTGCCAAAGGAGAATTTCATCTTCCAAACCTTCATCTCAATTTTCCAGGGCAAATCAACTCCTACAACACTTGGAATGACTTTTTGTTCCATTCTTGATTTTATATCCATGGAACCTGGCCCGGTCATTGAAAAAATGTCTATGCTACAATAATAGGTTAGGAAGCGCCGATGGAAACAAACAGACAGCCGGCCTCAAAGCTGTCTATCGTGTCGTTTTTTGGGTCCCGGAATCTGCACAGTCCGCAGCGGGTCCCGAGTTGTGTTTGCATCTTTGGTTGTGGTGGTTTCCTGGCTTCCTAACTGCCATTCGGGGATGCAGGTGAGCCGAAAAAAGTGCCCTGTAGGTCCGTTTGCTCAAAAATCCCGTGATGCCCCCGTGCCTTGTGTGTCATGTGCTCTCCTGTGCAAACACTCGACTTTTCGTTTTTTTCTTACAATGCTTCCGGGAGCGAAAAGCGCAACGCCATCTTTTGTTCTTGAAAATTTGAAATTAGATAGTAGGGCGAGTGTATGTGAGAAGCCGTGGCGGCGGGTGGGATTCCTTTGTGAAGGGAGCTTCGGGTCGAAACGTGCTGATTAGAAATTAGCCGGAGCAAATTTTGCCAATCTCAAGGTATACGTAGTTGGAAAAATTTATGATTGGAGAATTGGCGACAATATAATACAATATATTTCTTGCACAATTTTTTGATCAACTAGAGATGCCATACCTATCCATAGGTATTGAAGATGGCAAACATATTTGTCAGATCAGATTTCCAAATTACACTTTTCAACATGTTTTGATATCTGTAACATGTAAGTATTTATACATACCATTTCCAGTTCCTTATGTCGCAGTTCCCATAGGATCCTTGTAGTTAAAATGGTACCATGCCATGGATCCTCAGTTCAACCGACGACTTGACGAAGTCGCACCTCGCGCCTGTGGGTTTTTCCCCCAAGGAAACGTCTCCACAGTGGCCGAAGAGAAGAAATTTAATCCACGACTGACTCAAAAGAAGGAGGGGGACAGTTGGGAGGTAGTTGTGCAGTTGGGCAACAAAAACATCAGGCGAATTTGAGCTGTTGTGGTGTTTCCACTCAAAGATTTTATTTTCATCCCGAAATTTGGGGGTTTCATGATCCAATTTCACTACAGTAATATTTTTCAAATGAGTTGGTTCAACCGCCAACTAGCTAAGGGCGTTCCCCCCCCAATACCATTGTTGTGAACCAGTATTGCCGATTTTTTTTTGGCCTGTTTGCTTGGGTCCCGTTGCATTGTGGGGAAGTATCCAGGCCATGAAATACTTGTTACAGGATTGTTTTCCACATGTGTGGTGTGCGATGTGCACAGCAGTTGTACGTTCAGTTCCAATACGACGTTGGGAGTATTTTACAGTTGTACAGTTCTACATTCCATTCAATCCAGGCAGTTGGTGTTTTAGGGGGATCCTTATAATTGCTTGTAAACCTCCATAGAACATTGCTTTTATTTCTATATATGGTCCATGGTCGTAATATATATATATATATCAATCATACCTAATCCCAACCATGGTAAGTCCTTGGGACCAAACAACCTCCCACAACGCATGGTGAGAGTGGCATGGCATTTCCTTTTTTTGGATTATCTAGGGCGACTGGGCGCCCCTTCCCAACAAGAGTCACCGCCAGGAATTTTAGCATTTTTAGGAAGGGATTCCAGGGTTTGCCATTTCATCACCTGAAACCACCCTTAAAGAAATAGGAGAAACCCGAACCATCACCAAGGGACTTGCTACCTGTCAATCTTTAGGGTCCCAATTTTCCCAGGTAACAAGGTTCTTATGGTGGACCCCGGATTCCTATAAACTACCAACCTTTATTTGCCACTAGGATTGGGGTAGAAGGACAACCCAAAGAAAAAACAGCACCCAGAGATTTAGAACTTCAAACTTTGGTTGGAATCCACTTATTATGCCCGTTTCGGATGGATGGACATAATTTTGAAGCTTTTAACACAAAAAACGGTTTCTAATCACAAAAATGATTGTGATTGATATGAAGACATCTCTTCTCAGCCGGTCATAGTGTTTTTGGTGAACGATGATAACAAAGAACCGCGAAAACTAGAACAAATTGCTCATCAACATTTTTGGTGCTTACATAATTTTGTTTCATAAAACCATGGCCGACCAAACCAGTTTCAAGAGAAAACATCACACACAAGGCAACAAACAAGAAACATGCCGACAGGAAGAGTTCTTGAGAATAATGAAAGAACTTAACCTGCCATATCCCAAGATGATTAATGACCCTTGGCACATGGAAACAACATTTGAGGATTTTTTTTTGGGGGGGGACTTCGGACTTCAACTATTGGAAGTTTGAGGATTTTTTTGTGTTTTTTTTTGGGGGGGTTGGTTCGGTCCGGTGGAAACCAGAAACTGAGAAGATGCCAACAAGAAAAAACTGCCAAGTCCGATGTTTGAAGGATTTTGTGGCTCTTCTAAAACGTCCAAAAAAACACCAGAGATAATACAGATGTTTGCAGATGGTCAGCTCCCAAGGAGAAGCAACCAAGAAACACCTTGCCAGAAGTAATTCTACGGGTTGATGGTTCAGAAATCCGGTAAAATCACCAGTTGAGGTAGGTAGTTTATCCCATTACTTAAGGGGTTTTATACACGCCAGGTGGTGCAGGATTTCTCCATCAAAAATAGTAATCTAAGACAACCACAGCAATCTATGAAAAATTGTATATAGATCTAGATATCCCAGCCTGATTGGTTATGGAAGCTTCCCTATTATGTGGAAAAGTTGTCTTTAATTACACAGGGAAGAAAGCGGACGGTTTCAACCTTGTTCCTTCCTACTTGTTCAACTCAACTTTCATGTTGGCTTCATACTTCATTACAATCTTGCATAGTATGATCTAGGTGGTGGTTTCAAACGTTTTTCATGTTCACCCCTAGGTGGAGAAGATTACCTCATTGGTGGACATTTTTCAGATGGGTTGAAACCACCAATGCCATTAAGAAAAATCAATTTTCACTGGACAACATGTGGCTTGTGTAGGCCACCATCCACCAAAACAGTTTTTTTTTTTTCGAAATGCACTGTTTTTTTCGACAATGTTTGGGGGATATGTTTTTTGGGACAGGCTCAAATCATTCAAATGTCACCCAAAAGGAAACAAGAAGGTGGTATTCCCAATGATACATTCCTCCTCCCCAAAAATATTGGTATTCCATTTTGAGCAAATATCTGGGATGATGCATTTTTCTCAAGTTTTTCATCAAAGAACACCATAACATGTATTATTATGTGATTGTAGAACTGGTTTCATATCCAGTACCATCCATATTGTATATGTTCCTACCTTTACTATAGAAATCAATCAAACGTATGTAAATATACCATACATGGATATCATGGATCGTAAGGGTATGGTCAACTGTATGGAACGAGAGATCGGGAAATTTTCGGTCCTGAACTGTGTTCCAATCCGCCGGTCCTTCAAGCTCGGCAACGGGGGTTTTGAACGTCAGGCGATGCCTTTTTGACGTTTTGTAAAAAGCTACAAGTTTGGACCCCTGCATCAACCCAAATTTCTAGGGGCTTTATGGAAAAACCCTACGTAAGATATAGGGAATTTCCATGAATTATTAAGGGTTTTTCATGACCATTATCCTAGAAATGACCATTGTTTTTGCTTATTGGGTGAATATTTCCCCATTTTTGTTGCTGTCGTGGTCATGGCTTCGTTCCCAGGAAGCGGTTCCAGCCAACATGGTCTGTGGCGTTTAGTCGGTTCGCGGGCTTCTCAAAACGGCGCGCCCCATGTGCAGCGCCGAGAGTTGCACCGTTTCGCTTTTGAAAAAAAAAACGCCGGGGAACCCTGGGAGCTTTTGGGTCATTTTGTTTTTTGGTGATGAAGAGGTACGTAATACTCATAGGATCCATGTATGGTATATTTACCTACATGAAAACCATACAAATCAACCATTCATGTAGGTAAATATACCATACATGGATCATGGATCCTATGGAATTTGGCGTTTTCTGGGTCAATGCCCCCCAAAAAATCAATAATCTTCCACCAAAAACTAGGTGGTGGTTTCAAATATTTTTTATTTTCATGCCTATTTGGGGAAATGATCCTAATTTGACGATCATATTTTTCAGATGGGTTGAAACTCAACCACCAACAAAAAAAGCCATCCAAAATCAATCATATATATCTGATCTTCCAACGTTTAGACAAAAACGCCATGATTCTGGTGACTGAGCTCGGGAGCTCCAACCATAAGCCCTTTAAAAAACTCCTTAAGGTTTACTTGGAGGCAAACATCCCATTTATTTGTGGAAATTTTGGTGTGATGTATCAATAATTAGCCATGCTTTAATGTGTTTGTCCCCTTCAACAATCTTAATGGCTTATATTATATGGGTGTTTCCAAAAATAGTGGTACCCCCAAACCATCCATTTTAATAGGGTTTTCCATTATAAACCATACATTTTGGGGTACCCCTATTTTCGGAAACACCCAAATGGCTCATTTTAATAGAAGGCAGTGTAAATTTTGTCTGGAAATTGGTGTAGGTTGCACCTGCAACATAAATTCCACCTGAACAAGGAGGACGTCGTCGTCCAGTTCAGTAGCATTCTGTAGCATTTGGATCCATGTGATGCAAAAAAGGGCCAAACTGGTTGTTGCCCAGGGTTTATATAGGATGACATCCTACCCAGTTATAGGGATCCCTATTAAACAAACCACTATTTCATGGCTTATTTTGATTAATATAATTATTGTGATACTACTATCAGCTGACCGTTTTGACAAAGGTATTCTCAAAAAATACCACACATAATCGTGCAAGACTTGTCAGTTACTGCCCAACAACACAGGATATTGTTAGTATACGAGCATATCTAAGATAAGTACTATGCATAATGATATCTATATACAGTTTTCAGTTACAGTTAGTTCTCTGAAATATTTCCCTTTTGCTGCCCCACATCAAACACAAGCCATATATATGCAGTAGTTAAAGTATGGTGAAACATTCATGATCTACTCAGCAAGAACTCGCATTCCACTTGGATGTCCCAGGAAGTTAGTAAATGGTTAGTAAATGGGTTATCACCTACTTCTAAATGGGATATACCGGGGTTATAACCCACTCAATAGCCATTGATCCTAACTTCCAGGAACATCCAAGCAGTTGAGTTCTTAGCTTTTAGCGGCCCGGTTTTTGAGGTGGAAGAAGATCAACTGCTTCCTGAGGTTTCCCTGGGTGCAGATTTGACATCAGAGCAAGGAATGTTGTAGCCGAAAAGTGGCTACCATAGAACACAGCTCCACATGTTTTTTGATTTTTTGAGATGTGCACATGATTCTTGTGATCACCGTCATCAGGTTGAAATATTTCATATGGATTTTTCCCGGGACCTCTTTGATCAAAAATGATCTTTATTCAACTGGATACAATTTCATCCAGATTATTTGGTACTTCAGGACCATCCTAAGTGTGCTAAATTTGAAGTCCACATATCTATAGGTATGATTGATGATTTGTCTTCCATTTTGGTTGTACCGCTGCCAAAGTTCCAATTGTTTTTCGCAACAAGCTAGCTACTCTGAGTGTGCAAGTTTCCCCCCCGCAAAAAAGGTAAACCTTTGGGTATCATACCCCCAAATGACAGCAGAACCAAGATTGTTAAATGCGATCAAAGTGCCTTCATCCCAATCCCCCCAAAACCAAATTTTTCCTTCAAAGAAAAAAACAAGTGCCCGGACGAGATTTTTGCTGGGTATCATCCGGGGGTTGTTCAAGGCACAGTCCCTGAAAATTGGTCTGAAAACGCCAGCATTTTTCAGAGGTTAGACACCATTTTTGATCCAGTAAAATACCTGAAAACCGCCACCACCAGGTCTTTCCATGGTGGTTTTCGAACGATTTATGGTGGATTTTCATCCTGATCCAACTTGACTTGGGCATACTTTTTATTAGTTGGGTTGAAACTAGACCAACTGGAAAAATTGTTCAGCACCATTTGTCACCAAAAGTGTTTGGTTGAAATTCATAGAGACACACATTGGAAGTTCATGTTTTCCAGATTCGGGGCTTGTGATTCTGTTCCTGCTGTTTTGGTTTTTGGCATCAGGGCATCGGTGTTTTTTCATCAAAAACAGCTCTAGACACGGGCCCGCCTTTTACGCAGACGGAGAGTGCATTACATCATATTAAAGGCCTCTCGTGCAAACAGACAAATAGCCTCGAACGCCACGTTTCTGTTTGGGGCTTTTGTCGTACGAGAGTGTTTTTTTTTCGACTTTTGCGGAAAAACCCAAGAAACTGCAACTTCAGTTTGGCGGTTGTTTGGATTGTCAATTCTGGCAGTGTTTGAATGTCAAACAGTTTTCTTACGTTTTCGTAAACAACACATGGACATGTTGTTCCAAACCTTCAAGAAGAGATGTGAGCAGTGTTCAAAGTCCTATTGACATTCAATTATTCTGGTTGGGTAGGGATTCTTATCATAATGTCCGACATGAAATACTCCCCCAAATAAAACTGGCTAGTTGTGCATCTCGTTTTTTTACAGCAAAAAAAAATGCAAATATTCAGAGTCAACGGTTGTTTTCTTGCCAAAATCCAGGCCAACAGGGGCCGTGAGGGGTTGGTGTTTGCTGGTCGCAAGGAAGGGAGATGATAGTCTATCGCAATTTTGGGGCCCATGAATTCATGAATTCCTGATTTTTGTTTGTTTCTGTCCGAAGCACATCTGGGAAGACTACCTTACTGTTTTGTTGGGAAATCCCTATATCCCATGACGGATCCATGGGACGAACGGTATATTTTACCTGACATGAAAACCATAAAAATAAGCCATTCATGTAGGGTGGTATATAAGCGGTATATACTGCCAATTGGGTGTTTATATGGTATACCGATCCCACCTTTTACGTTCGAACCTGAAAAATCAAATGACAAAATTTGTCTGGGAAGTGGTGCCAGGGCAAGTAACCCAAGTCACATCTTGCCGTCATGGGCCCCGCAAGTTAGGAAATGAGATATTTTACCCTACTTGGAGGATCATCCCAGGACTTGTAAGTGGTTAATAACCATGGTTAGCAAGTCCCCTAAGTAGGGTTGTTTCCCTTCCAAATGGACATGAAAATGGCTTATAAATGGGAGTGATCCTAGCCACGTATCCAAGTCCTGGGATGATCCTCCAAGTAGTAAACCTTACACAATCGCTCAGTTGAAATAAACGTGTATCACCAATAGATCCACCGGATGGTACTACAGGATACTACAGGATACTAGGGGCCCCTGTATCCTGTATCACGTGCTGCCAGATGAGCAATGAAAAAAGACCTGGTTGTTTGGGGTATATTACCGGGTATATGGGGAATTATACTACCCAGTTATATATGGATAAACAACCAGTATAACGGAATGTCATAAGGGATTTGTGGGATGGATATCAAGGTGCAAAGATGATTTGGCAACAAAAAGAGATGGAAGCATCTTCTATGTGCTTACTTGCACATGTGTTGTAGTTTCACCCTTTTGTTTCGTAGCTCGGATAATTCACATTCAAAACCCAGACTTGACATTCGAACTTTGGAGGAACAGGGCAGCCGTTTCCAGCATCCTCCACAAGGTTGCCGCTTTTGAGGAGCTGCAAAACCTCTCCCCAAAAAACGAAAAACTCCGCCAAAGGATCGAAAGTGAAGCAACAAAAAATCGACATTGAAAGATGAAACAACTTGTTTCCCGAAATTTGTTTGTCGTTTTTTATTCAAATATACTATACTTGTTCTTGAAAAGAAGGTGTTGGTGGGCCAAGATCCCAAGAAGGAGCAGCGGTTGGAAATTCGCAAAGTGCAGAAAATGGATGCTGCTTGCGTCGTGTGCCACGCAGAGCAGCTGATTTTTGACTTTCAGCCAAAAATCAATTAGCCGAGTCGCCAACAGTGTGTATTGTTTGGAAGTGAAAAAAACAGCGCAATGTGCTTGGAGGATATGCCCCCACAGGATACTTGGTCAAGGCCTTACATGCTATCTCTAACTAGACCAGCACCCTAGGGGAGGAAAACTAATCATGGAAAAATGAACCACTTACAGAGTCGTGGGATGATCCTGCTTTCATGATTTAAATTTTGGAGCCATCAAGGGGAATTTGATCAGAGATAGCGAAGTTAAAATCGCCTCGGGTCATGCTCCACAAAACCCGCAAATAGTGGAACCCCGCTATAGGCGGGCACACATACTGTTGATGGTTCAGAAATCCTGCCTTCACCAGTTGAACAAATTATCCATGCAGACTCCTATCGGATGTTTTTTTTTGTCTCCATTGGTCCATTGATATTTTTGTTGATACCTGAAATGAGGGCTTGAACAGTTCAAACTTGTCTAAAGGAAGAAAAATCCACTCGTCGAAAAATTAGAGGCATGAAAGTACTATCCAATGGAAGATAAGTTAAACTTCCAGCGAGTACCATTTTCATTCTTCTTTATGTTTGGTTTCCCCATTTGAGCACTTTTTCTTGATGACATTGAGTAAAGACCCAGGATGAAATTCAGTCGATGTTTAGGCGTCTGTGGACAGGTGTTCTTTTTGAAGCCGTGAAACAGTTCTTCCTGAGATTTTTTTTGCGCTTTCAGCATCTTTCAGCCACATGTTCCTTGATCACCATTTTCCGTGATGAAAGAGCATGCACTTCATACTGACCTTTAATAGGTTTGGTCTGCATGAATGCCGCAAAGAACCATCATTCACCTTAGTATCGTTTCAACATTTCAGCTTAGATACCAATAAGCATAGCAAATCTTCGTTTTTGTAGGACCAAAGATATAATGATCTGTTGGGGATCCTGGACATGTTTGTTGGTAGATATCCCCTACAAGAAGGTCATCATGGCCCTTGTGACCTTGTGATCCATCCCTTCATGGCCCTGCCATGACTCTTGAGGTCTTAGAAGTGATTTTGGCTTATAGCGAGTTCGGATGCTCAAGCTGAATGAAGTTTGTTGGCAAACTGAGACTTTTAAGAACCAAACGCTAAGGGGCAAGGTGTGTGTTTTTTTTGTTCGTTGGTTGGTTGTGGTTGTGGTTGGTTGGTTGTGGTTGTGGTTGTGGTTGTGGTTGTGGTTGTGGTTGTGGTTGTGGTTGTGGTTGTGGTTGTGGTTGTGGTTGTGGTTGTGGTTGTGGTTGTGGTTGTGGTTGTGGTTGTGGTTGTGGTTGTGGTTGTGGTTGTGGTTGTGGTTGTGTGTGTGTGTGTGTGTGTGTGTGTGGTTGTGGTTGTGGTTGTGGTTGTGGTTGTGGTTGTGGTTGTGGTTGTGGTTGTGGTTGTGGTTGTGGTTGTGGTTGTGGTTGTGGTTGTGGTTGTGGTTGTGGTTGTGGTTGTGGTTGTGGTTGTGGTTGTGGTTGTGGTTGTGGTTGTGGTTGTGGTTGTGGTTGTGGTTGTGGTTGTGGTTGTGGTTGTGGTTGTGGTTGTGGTTGTGGTTGTGGTTGTGGTTGTGGTTGTGGTTGTGGTTGTGGTTGTGGTTGTGGTTGTGGTTGTGGTTGTGGTTGTGGTTGTGGTTGTGGTTGTGGTTGTGGTTGTGGTNGTGGTGGTGAATTTTTTGGGACTGATTGTGATTTCACCAAACTGAGATTTTGCTGAATGGCCTGGTTCATTGATTGATGAATGATTGATGATAAATCTGAACAAAATAAGTCCACCGGCCTTGTCATTATGGCTGGTCAACCTACCCCCCGCTATAACATACCCCACTGAAAAAAATAGCCGGCCTTCGGCTTAAGGCCGGCTTTGAACCCCCTGATCTTGTCTGGCCGGCATTGAACATTGACAAAATGGAATTAGAGGCCGGCTAAAATCACCATGAGTTGGGTAATACAACAATGAGACCTCAACGTTGGAACTACACACCTATCAAAACTCTGGTGATGGAACGTAGGGTGAAACGTGGGGTGAAATAATCACGTTTGTATGCAACTACGGAAGCACCCCACCAAGTGTGTCATGAGGGACAATGATGGGCTTCATAACATGTGAATAACCCTTTAAGATTTAGATTTCGGCTGCTCCTCCAGCTGCTTGGGAAGGTGGCCCTTGATCAAATTCTCAATGATTTCTTCAGGTCCTGTTCAGCCTTAGCGTGGAGTTTGGATGGTCAAAGTCTGCTGTCAGCTTCCAACTGTCCGGGGCACTCAACCACCCGTACCACCGCGGCTGGGACATGTCGGAGATCACCACCATAGTCAGGGATCATTAAATGGGACCCATTTTGGGAGAATCAAACCAATGAAGTACTGGAAATGTAGGGTATGTAGGGTAGTTAAGGATAATTATGCAATTTTGGGATCAGTCAGGGCACATTTCCCTAGTTGCATCAATGTGATATTGAAAACCCCACGTTTTCAGCCTACATTGATCACCTCAGTTGGAAATGTGGTAGTGTAACCATCTGGGATTTGAATCCGTGTATCCAACAGGTTTTCGGGGGCCCACTGTTGTAGGTCCTGGTTGAACACGGATTTTTTTTGGTTCCAAGATTGGTATTTCCCCCCTGAAAGTCTTGATAAAATTTGTTGCTTCTTGCTGATTCTATATTCTTTAGAAAGCGAAGATGGCAAGTGACAAGATCCACTCCTTTTTTTTCAAAATTTACTGTGAAATACTCCCCCGAAAACTAACATGTCCCCTGAAACTCAATGGTTGGAAGATGTATTTCCTATAAAAATAGTCCCTTTTAAGGGGACATGTTAGTTTTCAGGGGTGTAACCACCCCAACAAATACAATTCCTGAGATGATTTCTTAGAGCTCCCCAAAATTCTCCCTGTCCAAAAGAAGGAGTTGTTTTTATGTTTTTTGTTTCAATGGAATGTCCACCCAACCGTTGAGGGGATCGGCTAAAAGTTTAAAATTCACCCGTTTGGTCGAGGTACAAAACAAAGTACGTACAACGTCAACGAGTCAAACATCTGTATGATTTGGATTGTTCAGAGTCGAAATATGTTTAGACTTCAGACAAATTTCGACGGATTTTCCTGAATTTCCTCTCAAGTTAGGTTTTTGTTTTGCGGTAATGAAAAAACATATTTTCTTTTGGCCGGAATTTCTTTGGACACCAAAAATGGGTCACCTTTTTTGAGGCTCTGGGAAAAAAAACTTGAGGAAGAAGATCCACGTTCTCTCATCTATACATTCTCTCCTGAAAATCAAAGGCTGGAATCTAAAATCTTCCAATTGAGAAATGAACATCATCTGAACCAAAGCTCCATTTTTGACTTCTTTGTAAATTGTCCAGGGTGTAGTTGGTAAAACTTCAACCCCATCTAAAAGATATTCATCATCTATAGTAGTGATCTTTTCTCAACTTTCCGGGATCCAAAAACAGATTTTTTGTTCATGGGAATCTAAGGGTACTTGGAGGATCATCCCATGACTCGTAAGTGGTCTTTTAAACCATGGTGATCGTACTGCAAGACCCCTAAGGATCGGGTTGGTCTAGAAGTAGTTATAAATGGCTGGGGTTTGCCCCCTTAAGTAACCCCTTACATCCAGTGGGGTCCCATCCTCCAAGTACTCCCTCCAGGCAAATAGTTGGCCTTGCAAGCGGACAATGCTGGGCTTCATAACCCCTTGATAAGGCCGGGCATTTCCTGGGGGAAACCAACTGCCACATACTAGTAAATCACCAGTTCCTAGGGTTGTAACCCCCTTGCAAATGGCCATGAAAATGGCTTGTAAATTGGGATTACCAACTACTTAACTACTTAACGAGCCCTACTAGTTTTTAAATCGAGTTATTTCACCCTTACACATGGCCTTATGTTTTGGGTACCTGGAGTTATAACCTTAGCTGGAAGGGGCCCCATAACTCTTCCATAGCTGCAAGGGGCCCATACGACCTTGGGAACCGTTGGTCACATCTTTTAGGCACCATCTGCTTGTGGACTCTACCAGGTGTCAAGGGGGATGGATGGATGGATGTTGTGGTCATGTTGGATACTTGGAGGATCATCCCATGGTCCCATGACTTGTAAGTGGTGAAAATAACATTTAATAACCATCCCCAAGAATCATTGGAACCCTCCAAAAAGAGGGGTTTGGATCTGTTTTTCGCAGGGTTCTTTTAGATCTCCAAACCACTAGTTTTGAGATCCCATGGATTCTTAGGGATCCTTAGTAAGTCCCCAAAGGATCCGGTTGTGGGACCCCTTGTCAATTGGCAATTCATGGCTTTTAAATGGGGGTCAACACTTACAAGTCCTGGGATGACCTTCCAAGTAGCTACACTTCCTGAGACTAACTAAAACGCTCTGAGACTAGGCCTTTTAAGAACCCAAAAGGAAATGAATCATCTTCCAACCATTGATTTTCAGGGGCGTTTGTGGTTAGTTTCAGGGAGGCTAATGTTTTTTTCTATGGAAAATTTCACAGTTCGAACGAAGACGGCGCGCACTAATGATGATTTCCCGGTTGATCTCCGAACAAAAACCACTGGTGGAGTCGTACCAAGCTTTTCAAGGTGGTGGTAGTTTTCCAAAGATGTTTGTCGATTTTTTTTTGGCCTTGAGTTGTTTTTTTGGGCAAACATGGTGAAATCCATTCTCCAATTTGCTGCTTTACGGCAATTTTTGGAATAGATGGGTGGCGATTATATGCCCACCAACAAGTTTCATAGTTATACAGTTATACGGTGAATGATGGTCTAGAATCATCAGGTAAGCCTCACATTGATCCTTGAGGAACCTGGTTTCAGACCCACCAAACTAGGTCTAACCTCCAAGTTACTTGTTATGTACCCAGGAGTACTTGACTGTATGGTTTACAGTTTACAGTAACCAATTTCTCGTTCATCTCTTTTTCGTTGAGAACTTGCAATTTTGAAACCAGACACCAAGAAAAAATCTGGACCAGGTGATTCAAAGTAATCTTTTTATCCTCTGGTTGGAGGTCACTTAGCCATTGAAAGGGCACAAAGAATTGCTAGAGGGTTATTCACATGTTATGAAGCCCATCATTGTCCCTTAATAATCCAATATCCACGCAGCCCAGGTCGGCAATTTCCTAGACTTGGAAATTTTCATCAGGCTATTCCTAGTGTGGATTTATTTCAATCAGATACCTAAGGTCAAAACTGCTGATGCCAAGTTCAGCCAACAAAAGTATCAAAACGGGAAATTCCAGGCCCGAAAATCTGTTGGATACACGGATTCAAATCCCAGATGTTACCCTATATACCACATATCCAACTGCGGTGATCAATGTAGGCTGAAAACGTGGGGTGAAACCATGCAACTAGGGAAATGCCCCCTTACCCCCCAAGATAAAAGAAATGATGCTTGGAAGAGTACTTTCCTTTGGGATGGTCCCTTTTCAGGGGCAAACTGTTAAAACTTCCGTGGTCTACTGTAGCCGTGCCAGCCATTTCGGCCATTTGGAAGGGGTCCCACAACCCCAATTAGGGGACTTACGATCACCATGGTTAGTTATTGAGCACTTACAAGTCATGAGATGATCCTCCAAGTACCAGTTATAAGTAGGTTTATCAATCCACTTATTTCGGGTTTCTTGTCACCCCAGTTTTCCCCACGTCACCCCGCGGCCATGAAAATAGTGGTTCCGAGACTCCATTCATACTGTTGATGGAAGAAGAAATACCATTTCCAACCACCTAACCACCTGGGATGTATAAAACCTTGTAAATAATGGGATAAAATCAACTGGTTAGCCGGATTTCTTCCACATCAACAGTAACTCCATTTATGTCCGGGGTGAAGTAACCCCAGTTACCCTTGTATTTTTGGCCATTTATAGGTCTAGAGGCCCAACTGGTCTTATCGAAGCATACCGACGCAGTGACCTCCGTCGGGGTGCTCAGTGATCAACCGCGGTTTCGAGCTGATCGTTTTACACCATGGAGTGACATGGGGCCCCTGTACATGGCCGAAAATACAAGCGTAACTGGGGTTGTTTCACCCCGAAATAAATGGAGGTATATACTGTTGATGTGGAAGAAATCGGGCTAACCAGTTGATATGTACTTTATCCCATTATTTGCAGGGTTTTATGCATCCTAGGTGGTTGTTTGGGATTTCAGCCATCAACTAACAGTATGGGCCCCTACTTATAATTTGGTAGGGTTCATCTTGGCGAATGACTCTACTGATTTTTAGAGGGGATGCCGATTTTGGGGGTACTAACTCGGTGAGAACGGAATTTTGGTGATCATAGTTGTACATGCACAAACAAGCACATAGAACTCTACCAAAGAAGTTCCCCTGCATGAAACTAACATGGCACCTAAAAGTGGGATCTTTGGTTTATGAAGTACAGTAATTTTCCTTTCAAAAAAGGAGGTAATTTCTATCCAAAAAATCTTTGCCCTTCCTGAAACTGACAGCAGACGGCCCCGAAAGATGATTCATTTCCTTTTTAGCCGGCTATTTTGCGGGTAGGGTTTCCCTTATAAAAACCTTACATACGTGAGTACCTCCATTTTAGGTACCTGAAATGTTTGGTGATAGTAGTTCTGCTTGGTACATTATGAATAATCTTCTGATAATCTTAGATGGCCTTAAGTGCGAAAATTCTCCTCTGTTTTTCAGCTATCTAGATACTGTTGATGGTTCATAAATCCGGCTAACCACCTGGGATGTAAAACACCCGTAGCAAAACATATAAACCATGGCATAAGCTAGGCATAAACTACCAACCTCAACTGGTGCAGGATGTCTTCCATCAACAGTACCATTAAACAATTGAGCAATGAAAAAAGGGCCTACCCAGTTATGTGCGGATTCTAGTAAACCATTATAAGGATCCCTATTGAACAACCAGTATTTCAATGGAAAGAATACGGGACCCCGGTTTTTTTTTCGTGGCTCAAATACGGCGCCGTAATTTTGAGGTCACTTGGTTTCCAGATAGCCTTCATTTCGCCTCTGCTGGCTTTGATAGGTGGGTCTTGATCAAATTGGGAGGATGTTGGGATGATCATCTTTCAAGGGACAAGGACGGTATACACCCCTAGCGTACCCATGGTATTTAGCTGGTGTTCTTGGATGGGATTCTTACCCACTATATAGGGGTTCTATATGGATTTTACTACAGGGGTACGTTGGTAGGGGTACATCCAACTATCCCCTGATTTTCCCAGTGCTCGAAGGATTAATTATTCCAATTAGTAAGTAGCATGGGAACCCACAACCCTCATTTCTAGGAGTTATAAATGCCATATTTCTAGGGATTGAAACCTTCATGAATTTCATTTTTCCATGGGTTTTTGGAGGTCGAAGGGTAGATAGGATCACACCCCCATTGAAAATACGCCATTTTCATGGCCATTTGCAAGGGAGAAATACTTAAGACCAATTAGGGGACCTACTACTAACCATAGTTATTAACCACGTATCCGTCCGTCATGGGATGACATCTTATCCCAGTGTACAAAAATGTGCCGGGGATTGAGTATTATGGATGAAACTTGATATAAATGTCTGTATAACACGTAGGATGTGACCTTTACTTACATTTGTCATAAAAATCAATTAAAATTACTCCCTGGAAAACTAACATGTCCCCTGAAAAGTCACTTTAGAAGATGATGTTCCTTTTCCCAAGGTAGGATATGTTAGTTCCCTGGAGGGTAAATCTAGGCAACTATGCCAAAAAACATGGATCCTATGGGTTGTACGTAATTGTTTTTTGTCATTTGCCCCCGAAATTTTGCAGAAAGTTTTTAGGTTGGTGTCATACAAACAAACTGGTTGTGTTTTTCTGGTTGTGTTTATTGGTTCAAAAAACTGGTGCAAATATCCTAACACCTGAGCAGTAACCAGTTGATTTGTTGCATATAGAGCATGAAAAAAACTGGCTACCCAACTACATACTGTTGATGGAAAAAAAATATCCAAACAACCACCTGACATGGATAAAGCCGTGCAAAGAATGGCAGACTCTCCATATCAACTGATGCAGTCAACAGTGGGGATTATTTCACGTAGCCATGAAATAATGGTTCCCACCATTTTCACCAATCAGGGTTTCATGGTGCATGTCATTTGTGGGTTGATTTTGTTGCCGTTGCTCACATCTTCGTTTCCCGCCGTGTGAAAAAGGTGCATTTGTTTATGGAAGACGGACGGCAACCTGTTCCATGGCTCATATCTTTGGGTTTGAAGGGCTACACGATTGTTGGGTACCTACACTCGGGGTCCACCATAACCACCTTGTTACATGGGAAAATCAACCCTAAAGATTGACAGGTTTTGTTTTTGGTGATATTCAGGGTTTCTCCAATTCTTTAGGGTTGTTTCAAGTGATGAAATGGCAAACCCCGACACTCTGGTCATCGGGGTTTTTCCAGCCCTGTCAGTCACATTGAGGTGAGGGGGTCTTTTGAACGTGTTGGATTTTTTAACTTCTTTTTGCAGAAAGGTAACCCAATTGACTACTATTTCTTGGATTGAACTTGAACCACCCATTTTGCTGGTGCGTCAGAAAGTAGGGAATTAAGAAATTTGTGTGGATGCATTTTTTTTTGGCTACACACATACAATAATATTTGGATCTACCCCTAATTTAGGATGCAATCGTGGCAAATGAAGGTTTCCAAGGATCCCCTCACCTAAAAATTATACCATCCTGGTGGTGACGATAGCATCCTGGGCTTGGGGTGAACCTAACAGATATAGCTAGACATGAGATTGATTTTCCATGAAACGAAAGAAATGAAAGAAAAAACCAACGCGGCTCAAATCTGACCTCCGTGGTTTCAAAATATCTTTGTGGAATTTGCCCCTCGAAACCTGGGGAGATGTAGGACTTGCTGCTATTCGGAAACGCTCGGGGGTTCCGAACAACGGGGATCCAGTGAGGTGCAAAACAGTGCTTGACCTTTTTGCGGCCGTTGAGCGGGCCGCTTGTGGATCAGATAAGCGGCTTAACCCGCACGTGAAAGATGAAGACCACCCAATGAACAAGGTCTACAAGCTGCTCTACGGTCATTTCTACAAGCCGCTGAAGTAGAATCCCAGTTGGCGTGAAAAATTCTCATCCAGGGCATCATCGACCATCTGGTCGGCATGCTCCTTCACAAGAATTACACGCAAGCGTGTGATGGACCACTTTCAGTCCGACCCGGACGAACCCTCTTCATCGTTGAGTGAGGATTTGGAGTGGGCATCTCGACTGCGGATGAGAAACTCCCACAAATACCGGTGGAATAAAAACAACACCAACTACGTAGTGACTTTCTGCCTCCCAAAAAAGAGCTTAGGCTGACTTTTCGGGTACATTTTTTCAGGTTTGGAGGAGCCAATGAGGGTCCCAGGGTATCAAAAATCCCCAGCCATAATAGGGAGAAAATAGGAGCAAATCCCCTCAGGTTTCGTATCAGCACATCTTCCGGGTGCTGAACTCGAGTTTTGATTCCTCCGAAAATTGGTCAGAGAAATTTATTTCAAGGATGAGACAGCATAGAAATAGACAGACAAGCGATTCTGTCATAGGGAAAATGGTGGTACCTTTGAGATGGTACCCTAGCTGTTTAGCCCCCCCAAGGAGCCCTTTAAGAGATGTACCCAATATAAATACCCATATAAGGTGTATATTGGGTTGATTATTAAGGCTACCATCCCAAGGGTACCACCATTTTCCCTATGATTTTGAAACTTAGGAAACTGAGGCAGGAACTCACAGCAAGTATACCTTTGAAATATTTTTTCAATAGATAGATTTTGTCCAATCCGCCCCAGCCCGATGTAATCTTAAATCTCCGGATTTAGCATCTAGAAAAACATTATACGATTAGCCACAACATGGTGACAACTCTAGGTCAACTCTAGTCATAGTCATTATCATGTAACAAAATCCTAAGTTACTTAAGTCCCTTTGAGGCATCTTCACCTTTCTAACAAAAACTCCTCTTCCAAGGGTTAGTTTCGGCTGACCAGCTGTTAGTTCTGAGATAAAATGCATTGGTTCTCGTTGTTTGTTTGTAGATCATGATTGCGCAGCATGCGAATCTTTACTATCCATGATTGTTTTTTATCGGTATCCTGAAAAAAACCCAAGGCAACCAACATGTGCTGGATTTTTTTTGTTTGCATTTGATGGAAGAATCAGACCGACCACTGGAGCAATGAAAAAACCTGAGTGGGATTAATCTACCTAGTCATGTGAAGATAGTAGTAAATCATGATCAGGATCCTTATTAAACAACCATGCATTTAATGGAAAGTAACAGTTTTTTTTTGTGGCTCCAGGTGATATTCGAAATATTCCATGATGTCCCAAAATACTTTCTATTTGAACTGTATAGCCTTTTTTTTTCAGGAACAGGTTGCAGCACATATAGGTGTTTCCAAAAAATAGTGGTACCCCAAAATGGATGGTTTATAATGGAACACCCTGTTAAAATGGATGGTTTGGGGTACCACTATTTTGGGAAACATCTATATATGTTCCAGGTTCCGGGTCCCCCCCCCACCCCCCCTGCCATGGTCATGGTCATAACATCAACCCCCCTCCCCCCTGTGGAATGGGTGGGTCCTGGGAAGGGGTGGGGGTCATCCAGCCAACAGCAATGCAACTGGTAGGATAAGATGAAGAAAGTTGATTTCAAGCAAGAGAAGCATGTATGCTGAAATAAGTTACATGTTAAGATCAGATATTGAAAGCTAGATCAAATAAGATAACGGAGGGCAAAGCAAGATATGTAGTGATATGTTGAGGATACAATTGAACAGTGGTAACCCGCCCCCCCCCCCTCGTGGAATGAGTGGGCCCTGTAGGAAGGGGTCGGGGTCATCCAGTTTCCAACAAACAGCAATGCAACTAGTAGGGTGAGATGAAATAAGTTGATATTAGGCAACATAAATTTGGAGCACGTAAGCTGAGAAAACTAAGAGAATTTGAGGTTAGATCAGTTACGGAAAACTAGACACTCTAAGAGAAAGTTCGACAGGCATAAGATATAGACAGGTATCAGACCAGTACCGAGGCTGAAAACCCTTAGTAGCAGATTTAGAATTATATGATAATCTGACACAGAAATAGAAGAGGGCGCGGCGGCAATACTCCACGATGTCGAAGCCGAAACATTGCAAATAAACGTTTTCGGAAGGTTGGTTGCAAAAATCCAACGAATTTGCAGGGTTGCGGACCGCACCAGCAACCCACCATGCAAAAAACACTGCAAATACAACGTTTTCATGCGGAATGCTGCAAAACGCAGGTTTTGGGACCATACCATGTGGGGGGGGGGGTGGTAGCGAACCGCGAACCGGGATCATATATCTACCGTAAAAACCATCCAGGATGTCATGGTTCATGTGACGAACAAATGGGTTAGCAGTTCTCACGGCTCAATCTTGGGGAAGAAACATCTTCAGCGATCACCAAATCAGGTTATCTAAGTTATAGTGGATGAATGATGAACCACTACCCTATCATACAACAATTCAAAGAAGTATTCCCCCCCGAAAACTATAATGGAAAATCACCATTTTTGATAACAGATACATCTTCAAATGGTTGGTTTGCCACTGTCAGTTGTTACATTGTTAGTTTTCCGGGGTGTATTCCAGGATTTTATTCACAAAGCCACGATTTCATGCTTCAACTTTACTCCTGGCTTAAATATATAAACGTCAACCTCCCTTTTTTCACCGTGCCGATTTTCCACTTGAGCAATGAAAAAAACCCTGGTTGTTTAGGTTGTATAGGGGATTATACTTCTGTACCCAATTAAATGGGGATTTTAATAAGCCAAGATAAGGATCCCTATAAACCAACCAGTACAATGGAAAGTAGGAGGGTTTTTTTCGTAGCTCACTTGAGGTTGCACAAGTGGGAGCTCACTTGTCGAATTCAAGACTTGGTTCTGTTGCCCCAGAGATTGGTTTGAGGGAAGGGTTCTGAGAGACAACGACTGCACGCATCGTTTTACAAAACAAATCCCAGGGCTTTCCAGCACATTTTTTTTCGTGGGTTGTGCACTTCGGGCTATCAGAAATGACATGAACCAAATCTGATTCATCCATTCATCATTTGCTTTCGCACTATCAAGTTCAACCCGAAATATGTATTTATTTATTGTTTTCCACCTGTTACTGGGACATGGCTATACCACAATACCAATTTGTTGTCTCCTACCTATCCCCTATAGACATCCAAGGTATTTCCTTACAGCATACTGAAAATTCGAGATTTTCGGATCCACAAGTTCTACTCCAGAGATGATGCGAAGGTAGGTAGTTTTTGTTGCCAAGAAGAAAAAACTATTGATGAAATAGTGGGATCTTTATGCTGGGTGGTGGTTTCAAACATTTTTTATTTTCACCCCTATTTGGGGAAGATTTCCAATTTGACTAATATTTTTCAAAGGGGTTGAAACCACCAACAAGTATGTCATTTGTTCATTTTTTCACATGTTTCATGTTTCAAGATTTGGAATCATCATTCATTTTTTTCACCAACCATTTTCGAATTCATTTGTGGATCTTTATGTCATGTAAATCCAGGTTTTCCAGGTTTCCACAAGATGACATTTTTGAAAAAGATTTCTTTCGCCATCTTCACTTCACTTCACCCCCCAGACGCCGCCTTGGAGTCTGACGGAAGTTAAAGGCAGCCACCAAAGATGGCTCCAAATTGCTGGTGGTCGACTCGGACAAAGGAGTGAAGGTGGAGAGTGCAGAGATGGGGGAGCGGCTGGGTAAAACCCACCCATGACTCGCGGGCCGTTGCGACTGAGAAACTACGGGGGAGGGATTCGGAGCTGGCGAACTAGTTATGTGTTATTTCACCATTATATAAGTGTAGTTAGTTTTAAGTTATTTCATCTTTACTTCCAAGTGGTTGGTACTAGTAGCGGTCTTAGTCTCATAGGTCTTCGTGACTTGAGCAATTTTCCAAAAGGGCCCCCAGGTTTTGTTTGTTGGGTAAATATAGGGGCTGAAATACCATCCAGTTTTACAGGGGATTATTAATTTCATAAACCATCACAAGGATATATCTCTAATTAAAAATGGCAAGTCTCCTTTGACCCCGTTTTTTTTCCCAAAAGCCTCCTCTTGTGGCGCTTTCATCCCACGGGTGACCGTTCCGCCGTGGAATCAACCCGTGGCGGGGTGCGGTTGGTTTTTCAGGTGTTCGATGTGGCTTCCCGCAACGTCTTGATGAGTTTACCCGAAAGCGATGCCGTGACCTCGGCGACTTGGCGTTTATCCCGGAAAGATGTCGGAGGTGCCGGACGGGACGGTTCCAGTGGATGGTTTTCCCTAAGAAATCGCACCTGAAAATGGATGGTTTCGAAGAGGATTTTCCTTTCCTTTTTGGGAGCCTGAAACACTCAGGGGACCATGTTAGTTTCAGGGTGGGTAATGGTGAACGGATCAATGGGTTGGTTAGTTATAACCTACTTATAAATGGTTAGTATACCGGGATTATATATAACCCATTGATCCTGTAACCATTTATCCATCCTAACTTCCAACGGGACATATCCAAGTAGCCGGCCTTATTACAGGGAAACCGATGGGTTTAATAAGCCCTGATGATAAGGCCTTATTGGGGGAGGGGTTGGTTGATGAGATATAAGATTTGGCTGGTGAAACCTCCACGTACTGGTTGGTGAAATATTAGAATTTGGGCCAGATATATGGGTGTTTCCAAAAATAGTGGTAGTGGTACCCCAAAATGGATGGTTCATAATGGAAAACCCTATTAATGGATGGTTTGGGGGTATCCCTATTTTCGGAAACACCCATATATGGAGGTGTTTCATAGCTTTGAAAAAGTCTTCCGATCAAATCCCAAAAGAATTGGATTCAATGTGAAGAACAAACATGAGCCACAGGATCCATGGGTGGTTTTTTTGCTTCCGTTTGGTTGATTTTTGTGATACAAATGTGGGTAAGTTTATAGCATTTATGAATCCTAAGGGTGATGGATGTTTTTTTTTTAAACCATGTCTTCATCAAGTGGCGACGACGTAGGTCACTTTCTGAGAGACTCAGTGTTGCATACTAGTCATCCCCTTTATTGCGTATAATTTTGAGATGTTGAACAAAAATCTGGATTTTCCGAAAAAACAATTTCAGCTTGTGATTTTGCTAGAGATGTGTTGTGTTCATCTGGGTAAGTTGTTGATTGCATCAGTGTGTATGTGCAAACTTGAGCAAACTTAAAGCAGTCATGGATTTGGACCGACATGGATTGGGGGTTGTGCCAAAACTCTGGTTGGTTCACAGTGGGTGAATAATCTATTACACTCCAGTAATCTAACATAGCAATGGAACATGGACCCGGATTGAAGATGTATTTCCTACTAAAAATGGAGGAGATTCCATTGCCATGTTAGTTTACCAGAGGGTAATTATTTTTATGTAGTGGGAACCCTATCATTGACCTTCTACTTTTACTTTTTCCATGGTGAATCACCATTTGGGAGAATCTTTTTTACTTGTTCCAAACCAAATTTGTGTAGGTTTTCACTAGAAGCATAATGCGTGTATGTTGAGAAACTAAGAAGCCATTCCAGTACTTTTCAATAGAATGCTGCCAAAATCACGCCTGCTTGAACATGTAGAAACGTGGGGGGTCACTGGACCATTCTTTTACAAACATGAAGCAGGAAAAAGACCAAATCCTCTTTTTTGTTCATTTATATTGGGGGTGACATTCCCTTCCATCTATGGAGATGATTGCAGATCATTACAGATCATTACAGTCAACGAACTGTAGGCATTTTCACGAACGCGGATTTCATGGACACCTTTGTTTTGGGGATATAGTTAGCAGGGGGCACTAGGAACTAGTAACTGAAGGCCTACTGCCTCTGGTGATTTCTGGTAATACCTTAGTTCTTTGCGACAATTCAAGAGCTTCAACTGCGCCTTGATGGGTACAACATGGGCCCCTACCATGTATAGTTGTAAATGGAGTGAGTTATTACAGGTCCGTTAAAGGGTGGCCTTGTAACTGGGGTGAAATTTTCACCCCGAACGAAGTGGGGAGTTATATATTTCTGAACAAAAACTGGTTGGTCCGGGCCCACTTTTTAGTTGGTGCAACTTGGAAAGAGTGTTTCTGGGTTTTTATTTTCATCCCTACCTACTTGACTCATATTTTTCAGATGGGTTAAAACCACCAACCAGGTGTTTTTTTTCCCCACCTTTTTTTCCTCCGAAACTTCCGGAAAATGATTGCCACTTTGACTTGCACATAGTTTTCTTTCTAGATGGGTAAGCTTATTATCCACCAATCTCAGACAACTCCAACAGACCCTGAAAGGAACATACCACAGGTTTAACCCAAAAGTTCAAATATGAAAGGATTCCGGTCCATTGATCAACAGGTCTTCCGGAGTCAGTTTTTTTTTTTTTTCGGGGTATGTTGGAATTTTCTGGATGTGCTGCGGAAAAACCTTAGATGATTGGGAAAACCTCATAATTCCAACTGGAAAATTTAAGCCAGCCATCAACACATCTTCAGGTTTGACGGATTTTTGTTGGTTCGGAGTGCGGGATGAGTTTTCTCGCAAACTCAACAAGTTAGAGTTGCAGAGAACTTCAACCTTACTTGGAGGATCATCCCGGTTAGTAAGTGGTTAGTAACCACGGTTAAAAAGTCCGCCAAGTAGGGTTGTTCCCCTTCCGAATGGTCCAAATGGCTCATAAATGGGGGTGATCCAAGATCCCAGCCTGAAGCTTGAAAACGGCTTTGGCTAACCTGAAACTTGGTTGTTAGTTGTTCCTCAAAAGGAAACCTTGTGTTACTGCCCATCTTGCCGGACACTAGGACCTTATAGACGACTTCATGTCGGGGCGTATGACTTTGCTGGTGTGTCCTTGAAGAAATGTGAAGTTTGGTGATAGTCTTGTTTGCATGGACAGCCCGGGCTTGCAAAGGTCGCGGATGTTTTCAAACAATTTTTTGTTTCTTGTGGGTTTTCAAGTTTCAATTTGCCATATGCCTCAGGCTGCCCACAGATATACTTGTGCAGAACCATATTTTCTATTGTCCACGGGTGCATCGAAGCGATTGCATTTCTTTGAATGCCCGTTCCAATGCTGAGATTTGTGTCTCGCGTTTGCGGGATGAATTGCTGGTGAACGTGGCGCAGCATGCCGGGTGACTGAGGGGTAAATGCGGTAAATGCCGTGGGGATGTTTCGGAGGTTTCAACCTGCATGGCTTTTTAGACTTGGCTTATGGTCATCACCCAGGGCATGCTAAAAATGTTTTCTTGTTGTTTTTTAAACATCGCCTTTTGTGGCGGGTAAAATGATGGTAACCCGCCTGCTGCGGTGATGTTTCAGGATCGTCTTCTATTGCAATTGCTGGTTCTATTCAGGTGAACTTGTATGGCAATGGACAAGGAAACATCGGCAAATGTGTTTCCATGTATTTCCTCATGAAGAAGACACATGTCCAGCAAAAACCTTATTTAGTTGACTTTAATATTGGTGGTGCTTATGTCTTCAGAAATGCCGTCTAGCAACAAAATGTCCGATGTGAAACTGTTCAGGGAATGGGAATTTGACTAGGTAAAAATCCAAAATCAATCGCCAGTGAATCAATGATTGCAACCTATTGAGCTAGCAAAACGTGTGTGAGCATTTGCATTTCGATCTTTTCATGTGTAGGTTAACGGTGAACGGTGAACCAACATCCGGTATGGCAAAATGTTCCAAGGCACAAATAAATGGAGCTGAACACTTAGCCAAGTAGCCAATGTCATTTTTTTGGAATGGTATTTACTCGTGATTTTATTTCACATTCATGGGTTCATCAAATCAGCACTGCCACATTTCCGAAAATTGCACAAAACGTTCCGCTGCTAGAAACCACCTTTATGTCTGTCGTGTTTTGTTGTGTTTTGGTTTAACATCCTTTGATAAATTTGATGTTTGATCCGGTGGTCAATTTTTTCGATTTCCATGGCCAATCGCCGTAACTGCTTGTATTTGTTTTTTTTTCAAAATTCAAATGTTTAACAAACGCACTATTTTGGCCATTTTCTCAATTTGAAAAAATCAAATTCAATTTATTGTTTCCCCCCAGAAGAGCACACCACAACAACAACAACAACAACAACAACAACAGCAACAGCAACAACAACAACAACAGCAACAGCAACAGCAACAGGAACAGCAACAACAACAGCAACAGCAACAGCAACAACAACAACAGCAACAACAACAGCAACAACAACAGCAACAACAACAGCAACAACAACAACAACAACAACGGCAGCTCCCACAAAACACCACTGGAAACCGGGAAGTGGTCATCACAATCGCACCGATGGACGGCCCCTCCTAAGGTGTCCGCCTTGCAGGAAGGTCCTTCCGTTCGCTTGTGGGATTTGACCTCGCGCCGGGTGCTGCAACGTTACTTGGGGCATTTTCAGGCGCCAATTTTTTTTTGGGGGGGGAGGAAAGATGGGAAACATGTGGTTCTGTGGTGTTGAAACCAAAAAAATGTCGGTTTGTGTCTGTGTGTTTCAAAACCTTTCTTTCAATGGTTGGTCCGTTTGGTAGGAGGTGGGGGGAGGCAATTTTCACAACATTTTCTTGCGTTTTTTTTAGATTTCTTGTTTTCTAGCCTCATCTTCATTACCATTTGGTGAAAAATGTTTTTTGGAAAATTTTCCAATCTGAAGTTGTTTACCTTCACACGTAGGGATTTGTGGGGACTGGGGATGGTAAGGGGATTTGTCATGCATTTGGATTTTTCAACGTTTTTTTTTTGAGAATCGTCAATCGTCGATGATCCCACATATGTATAAAGAACAAACCAAAATGTGCCCTGATATGAAGTCGTATCAAACAGCATCAAAAAAAATTGAAGTTTGAATTCTGTGAATGGTTGGACGGTTCCAAATAAAGTTGGTGAAATCTTCTGTTTGTTTCGGAGTGTATGTGGTGTAGGTGGTGGTTAGAGATGATGTGGATGAACTCCCGAAGCACCGGGCTTTGGACCATGAATTTGTTTTTTTTTGGGGGGGTTTTGGCCTCCTCAAACCTTAGGTGATATCAGCGGGGAAGAACCTGGAGCTAAAACACTCATCTTCATGGAATCCACTGTGAACCACTGATATTGTTGATGGAAGAAATACGGCTAACCAGTTGATATGGAGAATCTACCAGTATTTGCAAGGTTTTATCTATCTCAGGTGGTGCTGCAGGATTTCTTCCATTATACGTCATGGTGTTAGGACTCAAGGAATAGAAAACTATGATCCCAAGTGAGGGTCCTCCTCAACCGTGTGACATCTTGACATGTCATGGACCTTGTATGTTCAAGCAGTAGCCCCCCCCAAAACCTCCACATGAGCAATGAAAAAAACCTGGTTGGTTAAGTTGCATAGGGGACTATTTTACCCATTACCCAATTATACAGGGATTATTTCATAAGCCATTATAAGGATCCCTATAAACCAACCAGGATTCAATGGAAAGTAATATTTTTTTTTTTTCGTGGCTCACATCTTTTCTGTTTGGGTGAATTATATCTCATCATGGGATGTCACGCCCTTCCTTGGAGGATCCCCCCCAATTTAGTGACCAGTGGTACACCCAGCCATGAAAACTCCATAGACCGGCAACCTACTTTTTTGGGGGAAACTTGGTAACCATGGGTTAATTAACCATTTACAAGCAAGCCATGGGATGATCCTCCAAGTATAGGGAGAATGATGAATGACAATGAATGTCACCAAGTTTTTTTCCTAAAGTCATCACATTCAGACAGGCAACCATGAACTATAGGTGCTGGTTTCAAACAATTTTTATTTTCACCCCCGAAAATTTGGGGAAGATTCCCGTTTTGACGATCATACTTTCAACAGGGTTGAAACGACCAAGCAGTGAAGCATTTCACTTGAGACTTTGGTCCAGCCACTGACTCTTCTGCAGCTGCTAGTGCATCCGGCAATGAAGAGGAGCAAGCGTCCGTTTGTAGGAGTTGCTACTCAATTTATAACTTGTAGGGCATTGTAGGGGCCCCATCTTGTAGTTACTGTTGTTGGCAAACAGGAGACGCCCGCAAACGATTCAAATTTTACGTTTTCGGAAAGTCACAGGGGAAAAGTGTGCCAGCCTTCCTCGAAGAGTCAAAGAAAAAGGAACCTCTAAAAAAATGAAAGGATGATTTTCATCCAACAGCTGTATCAATTCAGAGGCAAAAGCTGTTTCGGTGAGATGACTGGTTACCCCTTACTTGGAGGATCACCCCCAATTTAGAAAATGAATCGTTAAGGGGGTAAGCCCTATGTAACTAGACCAGCCCCCTACTTAGGGGAAACTAAGCACAGGTCAATTAACCACTTCCTAAAGCAATGAGATGATCCTTCAAATAGGCAGAGATCCCCTACATGAAGGAAGAGTTACCGATCAACCCAGCTAGCGACAACGAGGTGGGCCCAAAACAGTTATAAGTGCAGTTATAACCCTTATAGATGGCCGAAAACAAATGGGCAAAAACTGGAGTTATGGGACCCTACTTTGCCAGGGGTGAAATTTCACCCCATTTATAACTGGTGACCGGGGCCCACCATTTGTATCAACCCATCAGAAAACTCCAAGATACACGGTAGCTGCACCGTAAAACACATCGAATCCTTACATGGCGCTATGGCCAACTGGGATGATTTCACAGATGTTCGCAGAGCCAAGTTGACCCAGGCTGCTTCAATGGCCACGCGGGGGGACATGATTTTTTTTTTGCAAATATTGTCAAAGCTATTGGATGATGGGGGCAAAGGTGCATTTTAGAAAAAGATGGAGTGTATAGGTTATAGTACTAATATTTGGATTTTTGGCGATGTAGATGAATTGGTTGAAATGCAAATGCAATGCAACCTAGGTGGTTTCAAATATTTTTTATTTCCACCCCTACTTGGGGAAGATTCCCATTTTGACTAATATTTCAAATTGATTGAAACCACCAACCAGAACAAGAGTGGGACTGCGTGGAATTTTCTCGTGGGGGAAAAAACTGACCCTTCCTGAAATTCCGAACGAATTACAGTACGTCAATTACCGTCCCAGAAAATCAAAAAAATGGTTGGAAGATGATTTGCCTTCCCTTTTCGGGAGTTTGCGTGTTTTCTGGGGTAAACTCGCTGTTCGTTTTAGGGATGGTAGCTTGAGTTTCATAGCTCCCATTAAA
Organism: Breviolum minutum Mf 1.05b.01; assembly: GCA_000507305.1. Classification (NCBI taxonomy): domain Eukaryota; class Dinophyceae; order Suessiales; family Symbiodiniaceae; genus Breviolum; species Breviolum minutum. The sequence goes on from DF239525.1 coordinate 75,445, forward strand.
AGAGCTGTTTCAGAAAGCCTTGTATTAGTTGTGAATTTGTTTTTGTTTAAAGGTTCCAAAAAACACATATATATATATTTATATTTACATATATATATATATATACATGTAAACGATATATAAACATATATCTCTCTCTTTTGAAATATATGTTGGTCGATTCAACCTTTAGCTCATTTGTCTTACGGCCTTTTTCTCATGTGCAGGTGGATGTTTTGCACGCGGCACCACCATGGCATTCTCTACGACCCATGCCGGTACTGTGGATGGTGCTTGGTACCACCTTCTACATCCTGCGAGTGGCCTCTTGGTTGAGAGAATTGAAACAAACCTGCCTGTACACCCTGCAAAAACCTCAAACATGGCAGGTTTGGAAGATGATTTTCCTTTTCCAATTGGGGGATGTTTAGCTTCCATGTTAATTTTCAGGGGTGTAATACTGTTGATGGAAGAAATCCTGCACCACTTGGGATGTATAAAACCTGGTAAATAACCGGCAGAAACTGCCAACCTCAACTGGTTACAGTAGCCGGATTTCTTCCATCAACAGTATGAGTCGGATCTCCCAGGATTCGAACGAACCATTTTGCCAAACGCAGGATCCAAGGTTATATGACAAAAGCAACTCCATGATCCCCCCTTTTTCATAATGACAGCTGTTACGACATTATATCATTTCCAGCAACTTCAAAGCAAAAACCACCCAAAAACCAGCCCAGCTGTTTCCGTACACCCAATGTTTTCCAGGTACATTGCAACAATAAGCCAAGGGTTATGAGGGTTTGTTTGTTGGTTGGTTAGGGTCCAGTTGTTGTAGTTACACCCCAAAAACGTCCAGCCAGGTGATTTAAGCCGTGACCTGTACAAGGTCACGGACAAAAAACCATCCCGAAAAGAAGGTCACAAAGACTTGCCAGGTATGGTATATTATACCTACATGATTTCGATGATTTATACATGATTTCGATGATTTCTATGGTTTTTCATGTAGGGTTACTTGGAAATCGCCGTTTTTTGTTGTTGTTTTGGCTCCCCGTTTCGAAAAATTGCCGGTGGTTTTGTTCAGGTTCCTGGTATCGCCAGCTTCGGACGGAGCCGATGGCAGGAGAAGGTAGCTGAGCAGCGGGGAGGGGAGGGAAGGGAAGAAACCTACTTGGAGGATCATCCCAGTTAGTAAGTGGTTGGTAACTCCCATTTATAAGCCATTTGACCGGGGGTCCCACAACCCAATCCTTAGGGGACTTGTTAATCCTAATTTTTGGGGTGAACATCTAAAACTCATTGAAAACAACAACCCCCATTTATCATAAGCCATGAATGGCCATTTAGAAGGGGATTGTATTGACCGACATAGTTTTGGAAAAGGAATGCCATCACGACTTTTGGGTTATCTCTGAATAGTTCGCTCTCCCTAGGTCATTTATCTTATTGGAAACACCCTCCAGTAAACTAAAATAGCTGGCTGGAACATCCCCGTGCCTGTTGTCCTGGCAAAATAGCAACTACTTACAAGATCCTAGGATGGCCCTCCAAGTGAAAGCATCAAGTGCATACACTTTGACCATTGACAAAAACACATCCAACTGTTTGTTGATATCAAATGTGTTCACCTGGAAAACCTAGTGGACCATTTTTTAGGCAACTGTGCCTGGTTTTGGGGGTAAAGTTGATGGAAATTAACAGCAACTTGCTTTCTAGGATTCTAGGCAGCTTTTTTTAGGGTGTGGGGAATCTTACGTAAGAAACCTGGAACTTGCAGCTATGGAACTTGCATCCTGGCGGAATCCCTGCATCCGAAACCTGGTTCCAGGTGGATGCAGGCATGCTCACGGCACGTTCGGGAGGGCCATTTTCGGAGGTGCCGTCATCGGTGATTGAAATCGACGGTGCTATGGGGGGGGAAGTTTGGGCGATTCAATCCCTGAAACTAAGGTCAGTTTGCACCTGGAACACCGGGGTTTTCGTTCAGATGATGAGTTTCCTCCGTTTTTGGGTTAAGGCCTCCGGAGGCAGGTGCGACTGTTACTCGTAGTTTTGGGGAGGGTATCTTGGATTTGTTTAACCCTAAGGATCAGCGAATGGAGCCTCCAAAAAAGATGGCTTTGGATCTGTGTATATAGCAGGGTTCTTTTTAGATCTCCAGTTTCCAGATCCCATGATTCTTAGGGATGGTGATTTTTTTGCTTTTCATGTTGGTTTCCATGTTGATTTCAGCCTTATTTTCCGCGGGGGGGAGGTCAGGGGGGGTACGTTGAACAGCCATGATATCGACGAAGATCAACGTTTTCTCCAAAATGTTCCGATACTCTCATGATCTCTCATGCTTTTGTTCGGAGTTCGGAGGTTTGAGGGAAGCTTAGAAAATCATAGCAACCCATTTTGGAAGATTACTTGGATGTCCCAGGAAGTTACTAAAAGGTTAGTAAATGGTATATAACCTCAAAATAGCCTATTCATAAGTAATTAGGTGAAGTACCCCATTGATCCTAACCATTGATCCTAACTTCCTTCCCGGACATCCAAGTAAGGATTCCCCCCGAAAAAAACACTCCCTTCCCTTAAGAATCCCATAAATCTACAAGAAAATCTGCCAAAAAGTTGATGCAACATTTTGAGAAAATTTGATCTTGGTTTCCAAAACGATGGATCGGCACTTTTTTTTGGGACTGTTAAAAAAAAAGGTGACTCAGGTGTTGAAGTGATACTGTTTAGGGAGGAAAAACACACCTGAAAACCAACATGGAACCCCAAAAAATGTTGGTTTGTAGATTTTTCTTCTTTTCCAAGCAGGATATGTTCAGATTCCATGTTAGTTTTTGGAGTAGGTGGTTGAACAACAGATGTTTCTTTGTTGGAAAAATTCGACCTTACACTCCAGATAGCAATGAAAAAGCTCTCATTTTGATGATATTTACCAGGAAGGAGGGGGACTTTAACCATGTTAGTTTTGCGGGAGGGGACAATAAAATAAATGACCGCAAGTGAATTTTGGATAATCCAACCGTGAATTTACCACCCTGAAATTGGATACTGTATATATACACCTTGGACCACAAAACCATGAAACATGATGGTTATAATCCCTAGAAATATGGGTTATAACTCCTAATAAATGAGGGTTGTGTTTTCCCATGGTATATATCCAAAGCATCATTTGTTGGTATCTATTCTTCTTCATTCCGGGTATCTGCAGCGAAGCTGGCGAACAGAAAAAAAGGTGAGTGAGTCCTTTGCCATCGTCCTCTCCTTCATCTACGTCCCTACGGCTGATCATGGATAGTTGGATACTGGGATGTCTTGCTGGTACTTAGTGAATGGATTACAGGCAATTTGTATAAGCGACATATAAGTAGGTTACAAACCAACTTACCAACTAGTTACTAACTTCTATGGACACCCTAGTAGATTACTTGGAGAATGGGTCCCCACTCAGAAGACGTGGGTAGTTAACGGGGGTAAACCCAGCCATTTATAACTGGATCAACACCCTACTTAGGGGACTTAACTAACCATGGGCCAATGAACTACATAGATCTTCCAAGTAGCCCCCAGAACACATTTGGGATGGGTTTCTTGAAGGTTGTGCGGATGGATTAGTAGGGTCAACAATGGTTTTGTATATTCGGGTCTTCTCCGTGAAAAGATGGCCGAAACGTTGTAAAAGGAAACGTGTCTTGCTTGATCCAACCCGCTTGGAGGATCATCCCATGGCTTGTAAGTGTTAGCATCACCCCCAGGAAATAAGCCATGAATGACCATTTGGAAGGGGTCCCACAACTCTACTTCGCGGACTTATTAACCATGGACTATGGTTATTCACCAGTCATGGTATGATCCTCCAATTGGCCAAACAGCTGATTTTGGGCTGATTTTTTTCTGTCCAAAGATATGAGGCAAACATCTACCTTTCCGGGATTTTCTCCAGCACTTTTCCAGGCAGCCATGTGGTAAGTGGATTTTTTGGTACATTTTTGTGGTATCTTTGTGGGTTAAGTACGGTGCCCTCCCCCAAAGTAGCATAGTCATGCATAGCCACTGAAAAGAGGCCGGGCAGCAAAAGTCATCTTTCAAGTGCTATTTTCAGAAGCTATGACTGTCCTTCACGCTACCCCGGCCCCCCCCCCAAAAAAAAAACATAAAGAAATATACACTCAAACTGACACAAACGGTAGCGTTAATTCGGTAGAAGCCACACGGTTTTTTCTTCAGCCAAGCCTGTCAGTTTTATTTTGAATGAAACTAGGGTTTTGTTGTTGTTTCTCCAAGGTCTGTGGTAAGATTGGTAAGATCTAATATCACATATAGCCATCATATACCTATATTCAATTCTATATAACGATATGTAAATGGAACTTGGATTGAACTCTTTTCTAAAACTGAATCTACCACTTGGAATTCTAGGATCTTCCGTCCTCCGAATCTACAACAAAAGATGGCTGCTAGCTAGATATTTAGGCCGCAGCGGTTTATCGGCCTCAACGGGTAGCCATTCTGAATGACCATCTTGATATCTTGATATGGGTGTTTCCAAAAATAGTTGTACCCCCAAATCATCCATTTTGATAAGGTTTTCCATTATAAACCATCCATTTTGGGGTACTCCTATTTTTGGAAACATCCATATTATGAAACCCAAATTCCGGAGTGGATTTTTGTTGAACCTTTTATTGTGATGTACACCCCTGAAGTTTAACAGCACATGACATGAAAAATGAGCCCGTGAAAAAAGGGCACTTTTTTTTTTGGGGAAACGATTTCGTTATTTTGGTTCCATGTTTATCTTTGTGGGGTATTATCAGGCAGCCAACACGTTTTTTTGACAAGTTGTTTTAAGGGTATACTAACCAGCTCTATGGCGGATTATGAGTTTTCCTCTATGGGGAAACCCCTAAAATTCATCGAAATGATTTTTTTTTTGGGGGAGAACTAACATACTCAACTGAGCAGTGACCAGTTGACCCCTGGTGAAATTTGTTGTATATAATGGATTGCACTATACCCGGTGATGTAAGGATTTTTGAGCCAATTAAAACGGACCCCTACTGTTGATGGTTCAGAAATCCGGCTAACCAGTTGATATGGTAAATATCTCATTATTTACCACGGGTTTGGGATACATCCCATGTGGTTGTTTGGGATTCCTTCCATCAACAGTAGGACACCAAAAAGGATTTCATGGTTGGTTCATGTCATTGGGATGGATTTTTGACCTCAACTGAGGTCTCTTTGACCTTCTTATCCTTGAGAAGGATGGAGTGCCTTGTGATGAAATATTTTTTACCGGTTTAGATTCAGGTGGTGGTTTCAAATATTTTTTTATTTTCACCCCCTATTTGGGGAAGATTACCATTTTGACTAACCTGGTTTTCTTCGACCTCATTTGTTTGTTGAACACCTGGGTGGTGGCAAGTGGCAACTCAAATATTTTTGGAATTTTCACCCCGAACGTTGGGGATGATTCTCATTTTGACGATCATATTTTTCAAAGGGGTTGAAACCACCAACTAGTTTAGATTCGGCCATCTTTGTAGTAAAAACATCGCTGTGAATTCCATACCTTGCCCTCGAGGTTTTCACAAAATCGATGTTTTTTTTTTTCAAATCTTGGTAGGTGAAGAAAGCTTAAGTATCAAACACCTTTGCATGGGCCTAGTAGTAGTTATAATTGCAGTTATAATCCCCATAAGTTAGGGTTTTTACACCCCCCCAGGTATCCTTAATTTATTTTCGGCCTTTAAAAAGGGGGTTGTAACTGCCCGGTGCCCACCTTGGGGGACGGCAAATCGCCGAACATGGTCCTAAAGGCAAAGAACATCATTGCCCAGTTTTTTTTTGGTTGTGATTTTTTTTTTCTCAGCCATGAAATTTTCAGAATTTTGTCATTTAGTGGGTTGATTTTGTTGCCGTCCGTTGCTCATGTCGGAATTGACCTCAGTTTTGTTAGAGGGCATTGCTTCCCTGTTTGTACATGGGACAAACTCATCAAGCCAATAGTATTTGGAGGATGGGCGTATCCAATTAGAATACGTGGTTAGTTAAGGGTGGTAAACAAAGAGTAACCATGGGCCGATGAACCACTTACAATAGTCATAGGATCATCCTCGAAGTAGGGGGCTTACATACCAATTATAAAGGAATTTTTCTGCCATGAAGAGGTAGATGACCATATCCGACTGCCACTTTCTTGGTAGTGAAAATGCTCTCACCACAGTGTTTGGTGGTAAAAAAATGCGGGCAAAGATGAATCTGCCCTTCAGGCGGCCCCAATAGTCAATGTTCGTGTACCTGCCGTGCCATTTCACGCATACAATAGGTTTCGTCCGTTGCTCATATGTGTGTGTGTGCTAACTTTCTATGCTATTTGGGGTCCATGCTAACTGCTAACTACAGAAATACAAGTACGCAGACTTATAGACAGGTTTGATGCTGCGTGTTTCTTTACAATAGGATCCTGTTGAAAAATCCAGTCTCTCTTCGCACGTTTCCGTTGACAGGAGCCAAACCAAAAGTGGCCTAATTTCCACCTGACAGACTGAGTCGCAATCTCATTGCATAGCAAGAATCCTCTATATAAATAAGTCAACATTTACACAGGCACTCACCCGAGCACGACACATGCAAGGAAGAAAGTTCCAAAGAATTCCCCTGGTTCCAGACTCAGTCGAAACAGAAACAACACAACAAAGAGAACATATTGAAAAGTACTGTATATTCATCTTGATTACCCCACGAAGCCTCATCAAAGGCACCCTTCAGGAACAAACTAATTCGACTTGTACATGGACAAAAAGTACCTCATGGACGCTTATTTTGTTTGAAAAGGTCTTAGAAAAATGCCTTGCCTTTGGGGAAGATGAACTCTTTTTGGATTTTTTTCCAGTGGGAACATTATTTTAATCACCTTCATTGTTTGATTGTGTTTGGGGTTTGGCCTCCCAAACCATAGACAAAATCTCATGCCAGTTGGAATATAGAAAAATTGGTTCCCTCCAGATTTTATTTAACTTGATCAAACATATTTTTTGTGGAGGGTTGACGATTACCCTCCCTGAAACTAACAGCAAACGCACCTGAAAAATAGGCCGGGCCCCAATAGGAAAGGCTTGGCTTCCAACCATCCATTTTCAGGTGCGAACTGTTAGTTTCAAGGAAAGGAGGGTATCACCCTTGACAAAAGGGTTTGGAAATCATTCCACATTCTACCCTCAAAGCACCTCACTAGCAATAAAAACCTTCAGGCGACATGTACCAGTCAGGGAGACCCAGGGGGTAGGTCCGGTGCCAACGGAATTTTCCTCCCAAAAAACGGGTTTGAACGTGCTCGCGATTTTTTTTTGGGGGGGAGCGATTGAGGGGTATCTAAAATCTCAAATCCCGAAGCATTTATAGGGGATTTGGAACGATTTGTTTCCTAGGGTTTCGTTCCTAAACACATCTTATCTTTCAATCAGAAGATGGGCGATGCTTTTGGGGCGAATCCAGACGTGTGTTTTTTTTACATTTTTGTTGGTGTCGATTTTGGTTGGTGATGAAAAGGTGTGTGCCCGTGAGCCTAACATTGCTATATTATAGTTTGTTTCACCACAAGATGGGCCTTTACTGGTCCTATAGATGGCCTTATGGCCATGGGTAACTAGGATTTTTCCAACCCCTGTTGGGGTGGAGCTGTGGGTTTCTATTTACAGCTGGAAACGGGCCCATCTTGCAGAGTTTTATCATGTATTTGATATTGTTGATGTATAGAGTATAGTACGTTTGCACCATCTGACATGTTTAAATATCCTTTTCAAACAGCAGGAAATCGAACGACCCTATCAACTCATGCAGGATTTTAGCCATCAACCGGTATCACTTTGATTTTTTTCCAGTTGGTGATTTTTTTTACATGTAACCATTCTTTCATCATTCACACCAACGTTTTTGCATGAGGTTTGTGGTGCGATTTACAACCTTTTATGGATGCCACTGCATTTTGTGCTATGGTTGACAACAATAGCAACACCTACTCTCCGATAATTTAACATGGCAATGAAAATCCATGTTTTCCAATAGGATATGTATACTATACTCTATACATCTACAAATGGTCGATTTGTCCTTAGTTTGCCAGAGTGTGTGAGGTTACAAATTTTATCTTTGAGTGCGTTGCCGTGCACAACGTCACACAGTATCTTGGGCTGCATGTCAGTTGCCCCATCCATACACCAACATTGACATAACTCGACGATTGAGCTGGAAACAGCAAGAAAATTACGTTAAAATAAAGGCCTTGGAACATTTGACGAAAATTACGGGTGTAAAATGGCAAATGTAAGTGTTTTAGTAAACCGTAAACCATTCAAAATCTGGCTTTTTTTTTGGCAAAAACATTGTGTGTAGTTTTCGCTCCCCCCCTCCCCGGATGCTGGGCTCTTCTGGCAAATGAGGCAGGTTTAGGATTCCGGGAAAAACCAATCATCTAAACCAACTCATATTTGCCACGACGAATGCATCCTGGAAGGTTCGACCAGCCCTGTATTAGTAGTAGTTGATGGGTGGGGAACAACCTTCCCATTGAGATGCCATCCTTTGAGGTGCCAATTTTTTTTTTGATTGTCTATGGCTGTATTTTTCCAATCTAGGTGGTGTTTTCTAAAGATTTTTTTTATTTTTACCGCTACCTGCGGAAATGATCCAACTTGACAAATACTTACGTTTTAAACGGGCTGAAACCACCAACTAGCAATGATCTTGCCCAAAAAAGCTCACTTCATTCATCGAACCCCAACCCACAAAGATGAAGGTCTGAATGGTATTGAGATCTTCATGATTCAGAGTTTTTACGTGACCATGTATGTCAAAAAAAAGGGGAAAAAAGCAGGTGGTGAATATCAAACATATTCAAACCTTAACCAGGGGTGATAGTTTTGCCAAGGGTAGTTAGATGGGCAATAATTGTTCATTGATGAACAACTTAATGTTTGTGCAAATTTTTTGAATTTGCTTCTCCAAAACTTGGGGGGGAAGATGAATGAACCAATTTTGATGTTCATACTTTAAACACAGTGGTGGGGAAAAAAGACACCAGCAGCATAGCGGGTTTCTTAGGTCAACGTGTACAAATTCAAGGCTGGAGCTTTCTAAGATGAACAGATGCTGTCATACAACTACCTTGTCACACAACATGCTATGAACGTAATGTTTGTTTGACTTCATATTTTTTTGACTTTCTTCGATGAAAACATCAGCCACACATCTCAGAGTGTTGGAACCTTCGGATTTCCAAAGCATAGAAACTGACTTGAATGTCCCAGGAAGTTAGGATCAATGGTTAGGATCAATGGGTTATAACCATTTATAACCTACTTATAAATGGGATATATGAAGGTTAGAACCCACTTAACCTTTGATCCATCCACTTCCGTCCCGGGACATCCAAGTACCAACTTAAATCCCAGGAGTTATTTTTTTTTTCGGAAGAATCTCATAATCTTGGATTTCATGGGAAAAATCCACGACCTTTTTCAAAGTTCATCGCAACAAAACCCCAAATGGTGGTTTGGTGAGGGAAATGAGACCCCGGCTATTTCAGGGAAACCAAGGTTGGTGCAATATTATGATTTGGCCAGATGACTCGTTTTTTTTTGTAACTGAGGTGTTGCTATAACTTATATTGTCCCTTGGTAGTATTGGTGAAAGTGGGTATCCGGGTGCTCGGAAGCCGAAGGGATTTGAACAGACAGATCGGGATACCAAATTCCAGGTTTCCTTTTATTGCTGAGCACATCTTAGTTAGTTGTTTCATGGTGCGATGTGTAAGTTTTTTTGGCCGCAACTCATGAGTCTTGATTTTTGAACGGGTTCCACCATCCCTAAAATCAATGTTTTTTTGCGCTTGTTTTTTAGGCCCTAAAACTAAGAGCAAGAAGCCACTGAAGAAATAGGCCGAAACCCTGTAAAAGGAAAATCATTAGTCTCCCAAGCACCATTTTTTCAGGGGCGTATTCATGTTAGTTTTAGGTTTACTGTATTGGTTGATCTGTCATGCTATCAGCTTTCAATGATTAGTTTCAAACAAGCTAATGTACTTTAAACATATACCTTCCTCATAACTTTCAACACTGGCTTTTCAATCAAAATTTCAAAGTTGCAAATCAACATTTTCAAGCAAAGCTATTAGAAAGTCTAGTAAGTTACAGGAACGTTTTATTTGTCCATTATAGCGACATAGCAGGTAGTAACAAAATTTGAGCCATTTTTTTCCAATCCAAACCCAACCCAAAGTTATATCCCCACACTGGTTGGAAATTTAGGGTTGGAATATAGCACTGCTTGACGCCTTTTTCTTTTGTAAAGTTCCCCGAGCTTGGCGAAAATGCTTTGGCAAAACCGAAAAAAACGACATCCAACATCATTTGCCTTACAAAAATGCTAGAGCCTAAGAATCAGCTGGGACCCTCCCATGGAGGGGCTTGACCCTGTAAAAACGCAGGGTTCAGGAAGTTCAGGCATCTCCAAACCACCAGTGACTTGAGATCCCATGATTCTTAGGGTACACGAGGTTTTCCAGGTACTTGGATGATTTTCGCTGAATTTTCAATGAAACAACTTGTGAACAGCGGATCCGAAACCCACGATTTGGGGTTTCATCTGAGCAGTGAACAGTTGATTGTGGTGAAATTTGCTGTATGTAAAAAGGGCATCAATAAACGACCCAGTTATATAGGGATTATTTCATGAGCCATTTCCAAGGATCCCTATACAAACTAATCAGTACACCCCTGGAAATTTAACAGTTCGCCCCTAAAGAATAGGCAATCCCAAAAGAAAACGAGTCTTCCAATCATCAATTTTCCAGGGGCGTTTATGTGTTAAATTTCGGGGGTGGTACGCGCCTAGGAATTGACCAATATCCCAGCAAAAAAGAAGAGAAACATCATTTTCCAAGCCACCTTTAACAGGGATATGTGAAATTTTGGGGGTGTATTTCATGTGTTTATTTTTGTTGTCATTTGTGGCGTGTCATTGTTGCGGTTGAGAAACTTGGAGAGTTTTTTGCATCATGGCCAAGATCAACCCCCCCCCCCCCCAAAAAAAAAAGCCACCCTCCCCGGCGGAAATAAGGCCTTTTTTCCGGGTTATTAACCCATAGGTTTCACATGTTTCACCCCTCCCTTGGTCCAAGATTTCGAGGTTTTATCATGTTGGTGGAACTTGGTCACCAACAAAATTATCGAATTTGGGGAAATGATCTGGACATGAGCGAGCAGAGTCATGCGCTGGGATATCTCATGTGGTTGCAATATCACTGTTCCTTGTTTTTTTTGAAAAACAAACCTGGGCAGTTTTTTTGGTCGGTTGTTTTTTTTTGGGGGGGGTTGGTTTGGTGTTTCAACCAATGGTTTGGGTTGGTGGTTTGGGATTCTGGGGGTACCCCTAAATAACAAACCCTTTCATCAGGGGCTCCCAAATATTATCCAAACCACGTGTTTATTTGGTAGGATTTGTTGGAACCCCTGGTTGGGATTACGACTTACAAAAGGTAGGGATTCAATCCCCATGCTTCAAAAGATGCCACTATAGGGATTTGGGACATCGCCTATGGGAATAGTGATCATCTTCAAAGGTTAAAATGGAGGTCACTTAAGCCCAGGTCACTTATGGGTCCAAACGAGGTCACTTTGAAAAACCTGGTTCATGGAAAAGGATGTTTGGACGGGGATCTTGTGTCAATGGTTACCCAAAGTAGTTGCCACCATTTTCGAAACGGTGCTTCAGTTTGGATGATGAGAAAACCCTTACTCTAAAAAATGGCGAAACTCGTAAACCCACCAACAAATAAAAAAACTAGATGGTAGTTTCAAACCTTTTTATTGTCACCCCCAACCTTGGGGAAATGATCCAATTTGACAATCATATTTTTCAATTGGGTCGAAACCACCAACCGACAAAAGATGGTGACTACGGACTTCCAAAGAATTCAGAAGCATCTTCTTTTAAGGCAACTGGATAGGGATGGGTTTGGAGGGTTTCAATTTGATGAACATGAGTGGACCGCAACGTGTTATGATTCGGAATTCCATATAAAATCACTGTTACCCATAGGATCCATGTATGGTATATATGGTATATTTACCTACACGAAAACCATAAAAATCAACCATTCATGTAGGTAAATATACCAGCTCCATGGATCCTATGGGTTAGACTGTTGATGTAGATACCGGACCTGCGGTAATTATGATTATCTCCACGGTCCAGGTCGACAATTGCAACTCATCGAGACGGGTTTCATGATCCTGCAGAAGAAGTTCAAAGGCGTTTTTTTACCACAAAAACACCATTATTTACAGAGTGGGTGGACAAAAGTTTGGCTGTGTTGTTGTTGTTGTTGTTGTAAGTTGTTGTTGTTGTTGTTGTTGTTGTGGTGGTGGTGGTGGTGGTGGTGGTGGTGGTGGTGGTGGTGGTGGTGGAAGTATCAAGAGATTGAAAGTCCCCCAACAGATTTTAGTTGGAAGCTAAGATCTTATATGATTAAATCAACTTGAACCCCCCAAAAAACCGTCCAAAATCAGTTACCTTCAAAAAATGCCTTTCTTGAGAATCATGGGATCTCAAAACTAGTGGTTTGGAGATCCAAAAGAACCCTGCGAAAAAAACAGATCCAATTCGCACTCTTTTCTGGGTCCGAGTCCATTCGCTGATTCTTAGGGACATATACCAGGTGGTGGTTTCAAATATTTCTTATTGTCACCCCTACTTGGGGAAGATTCCCATTTTGACTCATATTTTTCAAATGGGTTGAAACCACCAACTAGACTTGGATGATGATTTTTCGCTGAATTTTCAACGAATTAAACAAAATTGTGAACAGAGAAGGGGGCCCGTGGAACCACTAATCTTCCCCACTTTGAGACCAGCTGACCTTGGTCCAAAATTTGCTCCTCAGGCTTGGGATTATGAATCATAAGCCGCTATGAAAGATGGCCGCCAGGATTTCATGCTTCATGTCGTGGGTTGAATATGTTGAATGTTCCCGTTAGGTGGTAAATATGCGATAAACCCAACCAATTGATGGTTTCAAAGAATTGAAATTTCACCCCAAGAAAAAGGACCAATTTGTTGTCAACTTGGATCCACTTTGAGGGTTGAAACCACCAACTACTGTAACTAATATCATACTCCCCCCCGAGAAATAAGGCCTAAAATAAGGGCTTTTTTTAACGGTATTTGTTTCCCTCAAATGAAGGTCTTATTAAAGCCTTACTTCTGGGTTTGATTTCTTGTTGAATCCAGTCACCTCAGGCGCATCCTTCCTGCATGTCTACTTACGTGTCGCCTCGGCGTAAAGACAAAAAAATGTGTCAAAAACAAGGGGGAAACTTACGGTAGAAAGGATGGTTCTGGTTACTTTGCTGAAAACTAAGATGGATAACTGGAAAATCACAAATTTCAAAAAAGGAGATACAGTACATCTTCATTCATGGTTGTTCATCCATTGTCATGTTTAGTTTTCGAGGGTTTTGGGGTAAAAGATCAACTTTTCTTGTTTTGATTTTTACCAAAAAATCTCAAAATGTTGAATGTCCCAAACTTTCATTGTTTTGAAGGGCGTTTCAGTGGGGTTTAAACAAAAAACGCCAGAAGGGGATCGTCAGGAATGGCCAAATTCTGAAAGCTTTACCACTGGATATTGTATCGAGGTGATTAAAGAACATACTCTAATTTCTGACACTTTAACTTCTGACACTCAAATTTCTGCATGAAAAAAAATGGTTTTGGTGTCACTTCAGTCTACATGATGATTATGAAATAGCAATGTTACCCATACGGCCCATACTCATCATCATGCCTATGCACCATTCTTATAGTACATCATACCTTGTAAAGGCGTCATCCTTCAGAAAAAAGTTTGATTCAGTGAAATTGGGAAGGTACCCCTGGAAGATACCCCTTAAAATGAGTCCCTAAAAATCCCTTAAAATGGTGTTAAAATGGGTCCCTGGGTAAAATTTCCAATTGATGCAAGTTGTCTCGAACAAAACTTTGGCGAATTTCTAAGGTCTTAAATTTGCACCTTGACTAAATTGCATCTGCTTTTGTGTTTAGTCGGTGATGTTTTGGATCGGATTCGATTCTCGGTGGGATGCATCAGCATTTTTGTTCACCACCATTTGGGGAAGATTTTTTAAAAGAAATTTTCTCAACCACCGAACAAGCAAACCTAAGTCTCTGAAGGACAATGTTTCTGAAGAAAATCTTCATAAAAAACTAGGACGATTTGCTAACGGGTCAGTAAATGCCCACCCGGCTTCGCCTACTTTCAATATATGTTTACGCCTCATATTTTCCATATTTGGGTTGGGTTGGAGCAGTTCAGGGATCATGAAATATGATCCTTATTTGGCGCGGAGTATTATTGAGCTGATTTTTCTCAAAACTAGTGCATGGCTTTGGGGTTGGTAATATCATATTGAGGCCTGTTGGTTGGGTTACGAGTTGAAAAACATGCTTTTTTTGGTTATACCGTTGTACCATATATTATTTATATCATAAATAAATAAATATATACACTAGTGGACGAGTTCACAAGCTACTACCTTAAGGATCTATGACAGGATCCTGTCATGTATGACAACCTGATCGAAATCTAAGTTCTTCCAACCATGAGGCGGGAATCATCTTGCTATAGGAAGTGATGATGCAAATCTAGCTGCGGAACACTGCTATTTTACCGCTGAACACCCGAGGTTTGGAACGGTAAAGTTCGAAGTAAATCGGCTTCACCACACATTGTTTTCCGGGGTACGAAGCGCTGTATTTCCTATATGCAACAAGTTATGAGCGCCTTTTAAGGTAGGTGGTTTGGGTGCAAGAAGTACATATGACCTTCACATTTGGGGAAGATTAATCTATAAAATGAATGCTTTTCCATCACATGTTTTCTCTAAGAACCGGATCACAACCGTGCTAAGAACTTAAGATCGAAGCTGGCAGAGTTGTATTTGAAGTCCTCTTGTTTCACACTTGTTTTTCATGTGTCGTTATTTTTTTTCGTTGTCCGAAACCACACCCCTTTCATCCATTCCATTCATTTCCCGAAAAAACCCACGGTTTCCGTCCCGCCGGACGGCTTCCTTTTTTCAGGTGGGGATGGTTCATCGCATGTCGATGTGTTTGTAGCGCTGAAGCTTATGTTCCCGCACTCGTCAGTTCTGCTTGCCAAAGTGTCCCTGGGTGGTGAGGGATGTGGAAACTGCCATGTTGCAGATTTGTCCCCTATAGAAAGATGTTCGGAAACAATGCGCCACAGATGGTACCTATCGATATAAATATCGGGGCCAAATCTACAACTCTCACTTTGATCATTTTGATGGAAGGAGTTGGTGAGCATTTGTTTTTTTTATTTGGAGTGTGTTTTTTTTGTCCAAAGAAAACCTCAATCCTCAGTATTCGGCCGATTTGCCACACCCACAAAACGGCCAAAACGCATTGCTTGGCAGAGTTCTGTCATATTTTTTGGCGGTTGGTGTGGTTATGTGATTTTTTGATGATTTTTGGTGTGTATTTGTTGATTTTTGTTTGCACAAATTCAGGTCTCTTAGAAGATAGTCTTGTAGGTTTTCATGTGCTCCCTGCACCCAGGATGTTGTATGGAGTCGGTTCATCATTTGAGAAGATTAGTGTAGAAATCCTGGTGGTGAGGAGTATCCTGGAATCCTCAAGTCGCATTTTTCATCTTTTGTTTGTTTAGTTGGTGTTTTTTTACGAATTCGATCCCATGAGATTCATCATTTTCACCACCATTTGGGAGATTTTTTTGTTTTTGTTTTTCCAACATCCACTCTTAAGAAAATTCAAGTCATATTAGAGTTGAATGATACTGTTGATGGTTCAGAAATCCTGCACCACCCGGGATGTATCCCAAACCCCTAGTAAATAGTGGGCTAAACTACCAACCTGAACTGGTGAACGCCGGATTTCTTGAAGGTTCACTCCCCCCAGGAAAATCACGAGACTCGAGACCTCATCCTGAAAGAATCATAGGGAAAATGGCGGGGGGCTCAACTCAACTCGGCCAACTTTGAGGTCATTTATGGTATCTATTCCAGTCTTAGCCCCTTGGTTGGGAATTTTGTAAGGAATCTTGTTGGTGAAGTCTTGGGGGGAAATTGGAAGGTTGATGTCTCACCCTTCGGATCGTGCTGAAACTTCTTTTTTTTGGGGGGGAGGGGAATCCCATCCTCCCATATTTCACATATCTGGTCAAGTTATAGCGACCTCACACGACCTCAACCACAAATGGTGGTTTAGTAAGGGAAATTCCCTTATTTCAGGAAAATCCAGGTTGGTGAAATATTAAAAATTGGCCAGATATATGTTCCATTTTTATTGTTAGATTTACTGCCTAAGAGAACATATCCTATGGAGTGATATATGCGTGTATAGAGATTTCAATCTCTGTCATACAATATATAGCCACAAGTTCCTCCATAATCAACCCACAAGAAAAGCCCAAGGAGGTCGACAAACATGTGCAAACTTCTGAGTGTTCTCTTGTTTTTTTCCAACTTATTGACATCAATGACCCCAATTGGAGCTGTGGACTGGTATAGTTTGCTGGCAATCCTTGGGTGCAGGAAGTTCTGAGGATGAGGTCAGGCTCCTGAAAGAAACTCGTTACCCTTCGAACGTCATGTCTGTGACAAGGGCAAGTACATACTGAGAAACCTGGTGGCTAGGAGGACAAGGCCGAAGGAGCGCAAGCCGGCCTTTGGCTTCTTCGTGAGGCCGGCTTCCGGCTTACACAATCAAGAAAGACGAGGAGACACAATGCGCAGAGGATGTCGCAGACATCATGGGCGCAATGCTTGGAGCGGGAGGTGCCATGACCGTCGCAGAAAAGAGCTGCTGCAATCCTGGCCACGACGAAGGAAGCACCTGATGAGGACAACTGCACCACGGGAGATCCTGTGCCTTTGATCATCATTCAAACCTCCCAATGCATCATAAAGAAAGTTGCATCATGAAGGTTAGAACGTCGTTTTGCAGGTGTTCCAACAATCCCCCCCAAGAAAATATCCAACAACTAATTCAGCAGGTGACGAAGGTAATCGATCTTTTTTTTGGGGAGATGTTTATTGATGGTCCACCTGAAATATGTCAAACAACTAGCATTAAATGTAGTCTTAATTAAGTTGGGGTGATCCAACCAGTACTTGTAGCAGACGCCACCAGGATGACATTGACATTTTTGGCTACGGGGAATCCCAAACTAAACCGATTTATTTGTGACTGGCATTCCCAGATCTATGTGGTGGTCTTGACAACCACTAGACGCATCAGGGTTGGATTATCAGATTTCTCCTAAAGACTTGCTGGGTCATGATTTTACCGAACAACTTCTTCAAAGCAACCATCTTGCAGCCCTGGCTGAAACCTACGAATATCACCCCTCAAAAACATGATAACATCGACCCCCTTTCCTGATTTGATTAGTTTTCTTATTGTTAGGGTGGTAGTAATGCTAGTGACTACCAAGTGACCAGTATGGAAAAAGTCGTTTGATTGTTTGCATTTGTTACTCAAAGTCTCAATTCTTATACTTGATACTCGCTTGCGCCGAAATCATCAAAAATTCGTGGATTTTTTGCAGACCTACCCTGCCCCGAAAATGAAAGACGTCCCCTTGAAAGGGGTTCATTTGAAAAAGCAAGAACCGTTTTCCAATCATCATTTTTTCAGAGGCGTTTGCTAGTAGTCTTCGGGAGTAAAGTATTTTTCATCAAAAAACAACACAACATCACTGTGGGGGGCAACAAAATAGGGGCCAAACAAGACCAAGCCATCGAACAAGTTGTTCGTCATCCACGATGAAAACTCACCATTGCTTATTAAGGTTTCGTAAAAATAATAGAACTGAAACCCTTTGTGAAAAAATGCTCTCTCAAAATCACGGTTCAGTGGAACATGTTTCTGTAGTTGAAAGGTAACAAAACTAATTGGAGAGACCCATTTTCCATCAAAACCATGGGAGGAAGGGTAACACCCAGTATTTGGAGACGTTAATCATGTGAACTGAACCCCGAAAAAAACTTTGCCTTGTGTGCAGTTTGTATGATAACCTTTCAAACAATTCCAACTTATGGTCAATTTGGGGTATCCCCATTCTTTTGGAGTTTAAGGTGATTTTTTATGCATTCTACCATTGTAAATCACCATTTCTCACCACCATTTGGGAGAATATGTGCACACATTCATACCTTTCATGAGTCATGATACCCTGAGATAATACCGAAAACCACAGTTTTTCTAGGTGGTTGTTTCAAACATGTTTTATTTTCATCCTTATTTGGGGAAGATTCCCATTTTGACTAATATTTTTCAAAGGGGTTGGTTCAACCACCAACCAGAAAAAAACCATACATCTTCACCACCTTCACGAGGTCTTTTACCTGCAGGTGATGAACATCGAGCAAGTCAGGTGCTTTTTTGGGGTGTTGAGTCGATCAAACTTTTGAGGGGGAGTTTCCTCCACGACTAGATGTCCCGTTGGACGGAAGTGGATGGATCAATGGTTGTTACTTGGTGGTGGCAACTCAAAGATTTTTTGGAATTTTCATCCCTACCGTAGTGGGGAAATGATCCAATTTGACGATCATATTTTTCAATTGGTTTGAAACCATCACCTAGGGTAGGATCAGTGGGTTATAACCCCAATATACCCCCATTTATAGGTAGGTGAGATAACCCACTAATCCTAAGCATTGATCCATCCACTTCCGTCCAATTGGACATCCAAGCAGCCACTTGGAATGAATTTTCATGGGAAGGGCCACGTTTTTTTCCTGAAAATGGCCGGCCTTATGCTGCGGGGATTGCTAAGGGACAATGATGATTCATCGAGGATTTCTTAGTCACTTGGGATGAATTTGCAAAGTGGACTTTATAAAAATACACCCCCAGAAACACCAACGAATTGATACTTCCAAAATGATGGGCCTTGGAAAAGGTGACTCCTTTTAAAGATGATCACATCAAGCTTATGGTTAGTAATGACCTATCTTTTCCTCCCATGACCATGGCTCAGTGGAAAACACAAACTATTGTAAAGAACAATCAGTTGACAATCAGTGTTGGGGCAACCCCCTTTCCAACGTCCATGATTAAGGGAGGAAGAGTAGAAAGGATTAGAACTACACCCCTGAAGACTGACGAATTTTTGAAGAATCGTCAAATGAGCCACGAAAAAACACGGCCTTACTTTCGATGAAATACTGGTTGTTTAATAAGGATCCTTATTTCATGGTTTATGAAATAATCCCCATATAGCTGTGCAGTACAATCTCCTTCATACCCTAAACATCCCTAAACCACTATTTTTTTTTTGCTCAAATGATGGGCCTTGAAAAAGGAAGATGTTCCCTTTTGGCTGCCCGACAGTGAAGTTGTTGGATCGTTCTCAACACCGCGGTTCATCTTTGGAACAGATCATTTGGTGACCACTGCGCGCTGTTTCAGATGTAGCTTTCGTGCCATAGTGGACAAACCCACGGCCTTGCAGTTCGTCATCTGCTGGACCAATGATACCTGCGACGTTTTTTTTTTTCGATCTCAAAAAGCTGTCCTTCAAGGGCCGAGAGCTTGAGGATGACCAAAATACTCTCGGTGCATTGACCGAGCGTGAAAGATTTGATGGAGCGTGTCTTTAGGATCCGTCTCCAGCACGTTTGCATAGGCTCCTCGGACCTGAGAAAACATGGCCATTTTTGGTCTGTTCAATTTCTGGGGTGTAACCCACCCAAAAAATCACAGGGAAGAAGTTAGTTCATTTGGGGAAATCTTTACAAGATTGATAGTTGTTGGAACCTTTTGGAGGTTCTTGATTCGAAAGGTTGCCATTCCCAAAAGGAAGCTACTCGTCCAACTATCAGTCTTTTAGTTTCTATTTTGCCGTTAAACTTCAGGATTACTTCAGGGATGTACGATGATTTTCAAATGATTTGCCTTGTAAAAAATAGTGCCGTGTTTCGGTTGCTGTCTTATACTGAGCCCCTGCTTTTTGGCACTGTCGGTATATTTTTTTTGTTGGTCAATACAGAACTTGGATGAATAAGCCGTTGAATCAAGATCCACTTATGAAACCAACCCGGATTACATGATTACATGACTACATGTCACTGGTTGGTCTTGAAGACTGCATGTCAAGTTCCAGGTTATGGTTTTCGAGTATTTTTGAATCATTTCCCCTTCGGTTGGGGAAATGATTCAATATCAAATGCTTCAGATTTTTCGAGGTTGTTGAAACTGAATCATGACCTAGAACCATTCCCTTCATGTCAGGTGCGCTTTCGTGCCAGCTGGGTCTTTCGCTTGCAAATCGCACAGCCACTTGGCACTGATAAGACGTGCATGGAGTTCAATCGCTGGAATCTTAAGGCGAGACCTTGTAAATGTGTTTATATACCCAGACAGTTGCAATGTGACAGGTGTATTTACCTACGAAACTGGGTAGCAGCACAACAGCAACATCAACAACATCATCAACAACAACGACAACAACAGCAACAGCAACAACAACGACAATAACAGCAACTTATGCTGCTGCTACTTCTACTACTACTACTACTACTACTACTACTCCTACTACTAGTACTACTGGGAATGTTTTTTTTTGTGGATTTCTGGCTTAGAAAAACCCTGAGGTATTTGATTTGTGCCATGCATTCTTTAGCTGCCGCCACTTGGGGCCATTTCCCGTGGAGATTGGTCTCCTGGCAAACCTGATGTGGTTGGAAAACTCGTGGTGAACCCTCCCACCCTTCGGGTAACCCATCACATGACGTACAAGGGAACATGTTTGTTGGATCCAACAGGAAATATACACTCCCTGAGACTCACAATTCGCACAGCCAATGGCTAACCTTTTGAATTGTTTACTGGCATTACATACGTACTTAGTAGTTCAAGAGCACAAGATGTATAACTTGGGGGCTTCAAAACCCTGGTTCACAGTGGGTTTGCATAATCTATGCTAATGTTTATGAAGGGAAGCCTAACAAACACCTTCACGGTATCTACTGGTTTTCCAGTGTTTAGGCAGGGCCCAATAGATGAAGTACAGTGTATATTTATAGCTTCGACTCGACTTTGACATGGGGAAAGTGGCCCTAAAGATATCCCACCAGGTACTAGTACCTACTGACTAAATATAGGATCTTAGATATAGATTGTTTTGTAGGCATATGAAGGAATATTTAGGTAAAAAACTGCTAGGTTACTCTCCCATACCTAGTCCATTTTCCCTGTGAGCCTTGAACAAAAATCATAGTCAAGGCTGTGTCAAATGGCGACGTGTCAAATCCATTTCTTTGAGACCTAAGGTCCCTGAAACTAACATGACAATGAAAAATCCACCAGTTGAAGATGTATTTCCTATTTGGGATTTTCCAATGTCATGTTAGTTTTCAGGGGTGTAAGGTCCCGAATAGCTGTGTTGATCTTAGGAGTTTTAAGTTCCAAATCTTCAGGGTCCTCGAACCTTCATGATGCCGGCGTATGACATGGCATATGTCAAAAACGGGTCGGGGCTGGTCAGTGGAGATCCTTTTTTGAAAATGGCATGTAAAGAATCCAGATAATAACGTTGGTTAGTTAATACATCCCCTAAAAAAGTTCCCAACCAACCCGAGGTGTTTTTGGCGACCTGGATTTGCATCAATAAAACATCCTATACTGCCTATACTACTATACATCCCCGAAACTCACATCACCATGAAAAAAAAACAAGCACCTTGAAGATGTATCTCCAATGGATGAAATTAGCTGGACTTTCCAGCGATCGCCATGTGATTTAGTTTCCAAAAATTTTCAAA
The DNA here is from genome assembly GCA_000507305.1 of Breviolum minutum Mf 1.05b.01. Lineage (NCBI taxonomy): Eukaryota > Dinophyceae > Suessiales > Symbiodiniaceae > Breviolum > Breviolum minutum. Next base: position 97,299 of record DF239525.1, read on the forward strand.
ACAACCAAAAGTATGCAACCTTTTATTGTTGGTTCTCCTTTTTTCTGTTCGTTGAATGGTGATTTTTCATTGCCAGTCTCTTTAGAAAAAAAGGGCCAACGAAGCCAAGTTTTCTCCCTCGTTCTCCAGGCGTGGCTGCATTTGTTCGTCATTGCGAATGGTTTGATCTTGTACACGGTCCCTTTGAGAGAAGTTAGCACGAAGAACAGAAGATAAATTAACCACATATGGAGGTTTCCTAAAATGGTGGTACCCAACAACTCTTGATTTTCCTAGGAAAAATGACCATTTTGGGGTGTTTTGGAGGTACCACCATTTAAGGAAACACCCATATGGATGAGGGAAAGAATTTATTTTTTTTTGGGAAGGAAAAAATGGATCCATGGATGTGATGGTGATTTATTTTTCAAAAGGCTGCAGTATTTTAGTGATTTGTGTTTTTCGTTCTTGTAGACTTATTTATCTTTTTTGTGGGAAGTGTTTTTTTAAACGACTCTTGAATTTTGCGCAATGATGCCATTTTGTACGGGATTATGTCCTTCGGGGCAAGCCGAAAACCCCGTGGTTCACGGTGGGTTTGCAAAATCTATGTTAGTTATGAAGGGAATCCAAACCAAGCGTCACAGAATCATCCTATCTACTTACAAACCTTGGGATGATCCTCCAAGTGCCAAAGGGAAAAGGGGATCATCTTCCAACAAGTGATGTTCAGGGGCGTTTGCTCTTAGTTTCATTGAGTCCTGGAATGATCCTCCAAGCTCCCTTTTGAGAAAAATTCCTTCAAAATTACTACCTTTTAGGGTGCATTCTGAACATCATTTTTTCCCAATATCCCAAGCAAGGTTTGTATCTTAGATGAGCAATGAATTGAAGGGCCTCTGATGGTATAGGGTTTCTTTGGGGCCATCATGAGGATCCTTGCATGTCAAGCATCCAACCTGTTACCAAGGGGAAGATCCTTTCTTTTAATTAAATCCAGGTTGGTCAAGTATTATGGGCAAAGTATAGCAACCAAAGCGCCGGGATTCTCCACATGTTGCTGGAGGTACACCCCGGAAACTTAACATGACCATTGGAAATCACCATTTTTGATAGGAGAATACATCTTCTCAATGTTTTTTCTCTCCATTGTCATGTTAGTTTTCGGGGGGGTATGACTTCTAAGAAGCCCGTTACTATTCGATCCTAGCTTCCCAACCGAACATCCCTAAACAGAGTGATTATGATTGATGCGACGTCCGACGTAGGAATGGTTCTCAACGGTAACATCCATTGAAGATCGTGAAACCTCACCGCGTACCACACCGTGCCTTTGACTGGAACCTTTTGGAAGTTTACCCACTTGAGGTTTTCACATACTATCCCCAAAGGAAATTCATCTTCCAACCATCATTTTTGAGGGGCGAACTGTTAAACTTCGCGGGTGTAGGATGTGTTTTTTTGTGGAATGTACATTCCCTGAAACTAACAGCCAAAGCACCTGAAAATAGGCCCAAAGGCCCCAAGAAAGGAAAGGCGTGTCCGTATTCCATCTATTTTCAAAGGCGAACTCGCTGTCAGTTTCAGGGAGGGTTTTTCAGGGTAAGGGAATGAACCAACTTTTGGATGTATGGCGAATAATCCAGGTGAAATACGTAGTATTCAAGTCAAGCCTATAATCATGACTGGTCAACCAACTCCCCCCAGAAATATGGCCCCGTTAAGGGCTTATCAACCGTTGGTTTAAGGGCTTATTAACTGTTGGTTTCTCTCAACAAGGCCTTATCAAGCCCTTATTTTCTGGGGGTACGTTCGGGGGGGGTTTGGTTGAGCAGCCATAATATAAGGGATGCAAGCCGCCACCTAGTGGTGTTTTGGATCGCATTTTTTGGTAGATTGGGAAATCTGCAAGCGAGTCACTTGCCACAAGCTAGCTAGGTGTTGAAGCATCCCCAAAGATATCAATAATATTTTGCCATACCACTTGGCTACCAGATTTCCTACCAGACTTGCTGGAGTTTACAGATGCAGTTTGGATTCCTGAAGTCAAGGTCATGTTTTTAAGCATCTATTCATAGAAATTTGAGGGCGCCCCCCAAACCAGGCCACCCAGGAAATAGCCGGCCTTGTTAGGGGATTACCCAGGGACAATCACGGCGAAGAAGCTCTTTATAGGGCTTCATGTCCGGCAGGAGTGGCATTGGGGGGGTTACCTTTAAATTCCCATGATATATATGTTGAGGCGGGGAAATAAAAAATGAGGGAACAAGAATCACTTCGTTTCAAGCACATGTGTTTGTTGTTGTTCCAATCAAAGACATCTATGAAACACAGCAAGAACACATCATTGAACAAATATGTTTTTCGGTAAAAAAAGGAGAAACAATGCGAAGTTGGCAAACGCCCAAAAATGCAGATTTCAGAGCATTCAGGTCCCATTTGATTGCATGTTGAAAATGAATGTAAACACAACTTTTTTTCATATGCCAATAAATACCATCACCATCACCATCACCATCACCATCACCAGCACCAGCACCACCACCACCACCACCACCACCACCACCACCACCACCACCACCACCACCACCACCACCACCACCACCACCACCACCACCACCAAGGCGTGTAGTCTTCAGTTTCGACTCATGTGGATGGCTTTTTGTCCCTCAGTTTATGGTGAGATGATCGTCCAAGCTGTGGTGGGAAGGTGGAGGTTGACTCAACAAAAACGGGGCACACATTTCCATAGGTTGATTTTTTTTACCCAGATGCACCATGGGACTGGAATATTTATCTACATGGGGTAATATTCAGGTTGGTGAATGATCCACTGCCACAATTTTTCAATGGAATCATTGCAAATGTGTTGATTTGGAGCTCGAAGCAAAGCAATGAAAAACATGTGATGAAATAAAACACGCGTCTGAGGGTGCTTTTTGTTTTCACCGCTTCTTCGGGCAAAAGATCCATTTTGACTAATATATTTCAATTGGGTTGAAGCCGTTGAAGCCACCAACTGCGTTTTGTCATATATTTGGGCAACTTATATATCGCGACGATTCACCACCGTTTGGGAATTCCCTCAAGTGGGAATGATCGGACCTGGAAATCACAATTCAAAATGCCCGCTCAGTTTAGGTGTAGGAATTATAGTAGTTTGCACAGACATGCATTCTCACAACAGTGATGTGCTGCAGCAAGGGGCTCCTTTGGTTGCAAATGAAGTCCTGTATAACCTCAGTAAATCCTGCAAATCACTCAGCTGTAAGTGGGCGTAGCTAGGGATAAATCCAAGGATCAGTCGGTGGGCGCATTCTTCTGGCTTCTCATTTATTTAAAGGTGTGCTAACAATTGCTAACATCTACCAAATCCTGCGAAAAAAAAAACACCACGCACACAGTGCGTCCCTACTAGTTTAAATGGAACTGTAAGCCTGCTTCTAGCTGGTAGAAACCTAATTTCCACCCCAGCTGGTGCTTGGAAAGGAGCTAAGGAGCTAGGGTATCTAAAAATCCCTTCAAAATAGTCCGCAGAGGAGCTATCCCCAGGTTTCCAAGCACATCTTAGCACCGTTTTGTTCCCTTTCTGAACTCCTGCCACTTTAGTAAAGGTCTATCATTTTGGTGTGGGCGCATGGCTCTCTGGGCATTTGGGACTGGAACGTCAGGGTGATGAAATTCCCCAAGAGGCCGGGACCCGCAGGGCCGCTGCGAAGTCTTGTTGAAAGAAGGGTCCTAGGTGGAGGATCATCCCAAGACTTGTAAGTGGTGAACAAAAATGGTGATTGTAAGTCCCCAAGACCTGGGGTTGTTGAAATTCCAAAATGGCCATGAATGTGGTTATAAATGAGGGTGGCAGTAAATACTTACTGCCTGGGAGAATCCTTCAAGTGGAATACTCCAACTAAGCATCCAAGTAACAGTATCAGTATGAGTTCCTTTGTAGTTGCCATGTAGTTGCCGCTTGTTTGCCATCTAGGAAAACCAGGGTTTGTGAAGAATTGATGAATGTTCCCAAATCTGTTTTTTTTATTTTCGTTTGAAAAGGAGTTTTCTTGAAACTTCTACATTTTTTTCAAAACTGATGTGATATTTCTTGTGGCCGAAACCTGTGGCCGAGATTTCTTTTCTCTTTCATGAAAAACTTGGGTACGGTACACATGTTTTTTTTTGGTTGGATTGGAAGATGAATTTTTTCTTTTTCCCAAGAGGGTTTATTTATTTTCAATTATATATATTAGTTTGACAGAGGGTAACTGGGAATGGCGGCCTTCCAAAGTACCAAAAACTACCATCCAATCCTTTCGAAAGGTGGCCTTCAGTGGCTCCAGTGGCGGTTCATTGATTGCGAGTCTTGGCGATTTTGGTGAATTTTTTTTGTCGGAGAAATGAGCGTCCTGAAAAGTTTGGGGCCCCACGTGGTTGTTTTTGGGGTGTATGTTGGAGATGAAATACTACCCAGTGATGTGGGGATTAAATCATAAAGCATGAAATTTTCGGATCCATATGAAACAACCGGTATTTCATGGAAAGTATCGGAGGTTTTTTTTTCGTGGTTCAAATGACGTTGTTTCATTTGTTGGTCGTTGGGTCATGATAAGGTGATTGTTTCACCTTAGGACCTATCATAACTTCGGTTTCCACACACGACCAGTTGACTGAGGGGGTATGAAGGCTGTAGGGGATTAAAAGCTACCCCAGTTATATAGGGCCAGGGATGATTTCATACGCCAGTGTAAGGATCCCTACGAGGTGGGACCCTACTAGTTATAACATGGAGTTATACAGTAACCCCTATAGATGGTCGAAAATGAATGGGTAACTAGGGTTTTTTCACCCCCTATAGTGGAGTTCTTTTACCCTACTTATAACTGGTTGGTAAAGGGCCTATCTTGCAGAGATGTGTCATTTATTTGATGTTGTTGTTGATGTTTCATAAGCCATTATAAGGATCCCTCTGAAGCAATCAGTATTTTATGTATTTCATGGTTCATGTCATCAGAGTTGTTGTCTGAAAAAATGTCCGAAACGAGGCTTGGATGATGAAAAACACTCTGCTTTTGGGGGGTCCCTTTTTCAGTGTCAAAAACAGTTAAGCCTTCTGGAAGATAGACTCTAACTTAACACAGCGGAATCGGGTGATCTGACTGCACTTTTTTTGAAAGCATTTCAGGAAAATTGGAGCAAAGTTACTGTGAAGTGCCAAAGAAATTTGCTAAAACCTTGCTCGACACAAGCTGATTGTGGGACTGGTGGGATAAGGTGCGTTTTGGCCTGTGGCCAAAAAGTTCGTGATGTCTTTGACTTCATTGTGGAACAGTAGCTCCGACGAATCGACAAAACTGAAAGTTTTTGGTTCTGAAAATCCAGGTTTGTGGCATTAAAAATGATGGCTTTTCATCATGTTTCATCCACGTCTTTTGATGTCGATGTTTAAATAAAATGGGAGACATGAATCAACTAGGTGCTGGTTTCTAACATATTTTTTAAACCCGATACCTGGGGAGATGATCCAATGCAGCTTTATGTTGGGAAGCCGCACACCTTTGGATGTCACGATTCATCCTGCAGAGTGGGCCCCGAGCCGATCCTTACAGTCCAAATGGAGGTATAGGGCCCCTATAAACGGCCGAAAATATATGGCACCTGGCAAGTGGAGTTATAATTAACCACACTAATCTAGGTGGTGGTTTCAAACATTTTTTATTTTCAACCTTACCTGGGGGAATGAAGACATTTTACTAATATTTTTCAAGTGGGTTGAAACCACCAACTAGTTATAAATGGGGTGTAACCCTTGTAAGTAGGGGCCCATAACTCCAGTTACCCGTTTATAGGGGTCCCATCACTGCACTTATCACTGGATCCGGGGCCCAAGTTGTTGAGGGGGCAATTCACGCCTCAACATATCATCACCAAGCTTTACAACACTGAAGATATGCAAATTCTGGATTGTTACACCCCTGAACACAAAGCATGGCACCTGAAAATAGGGGCGGCAAAGGGGGTAGTGTCCATGTTAGTTTTCGGGGAGGGTATGTTGAAAATCATATCAGGCGGGATTTATGAGATGTTTAACTACCAGACTGTATTATGAAAGGGAAATTTCCCTGCTAAGATGTCCCAGGAACTCAGGATCAATGGTCAGCAAATACAACCTATATTGACAAATGTGGTATATTGGGATTAGAACCCACTTACCAGGCTTTTCCTAACTTCCCGGGACGTCCAAGTGGGTAAAAATCACATACTTGCGACACTTCTCCAGCCTTTTTTGTCAGAAAAACCTAGGCGGCACCAAGGGGAATCGTAGATGATTTTTTTCGAAAACGATCTGACGAAAAGATCATGAAGAAACTTTGAGAGGGTCAGCAGTTACATCTATAGTCTATAGTTACCATTTGTTCTCACCTGGTTGCTGAGGGCAAGGGTATGAAAATTTTCCAGTCAGAAGGTGATCTTAAGGATTCGATCCCATGGGATTCATCACCATGTTTCACCACCATTGTTTCTTTCCAAACACCAAACAGGCCCAAATCCAAGTAGGGGGATTTTTGTTGATGAGCCGTTGAATCAAGGTCCAGTGAAGAAACCTTCCCAGGATATGACATGACGACATGACTTTATGATGTCAGTGGTCTTGGTTTGACTGCTCTTATGTCAAGTTGATATCAGATCAGAACTGGGTGGTGGTTTGAAATATTTTTGGAATTTTCACTCCTAGTTGGGGTTTCATGATCCAATTTGACTATATAATATTTTTCAGATGGGTTGGTTCAACCACCAACTGTCGGAATAGTAGTAAACCAACCCACCAACATCAACTATCTTTCCCCAACCAGCAATCAGAGTGTCATCAATTCTGCTGGTGCCTGTTCTTTGGGATGGTGAACAGTGACCCAAGAGAAGATCAAGAACCACCATTTTGAAACAGCTGCGAAGTCCTTCATCACTTTGTAGATTCCTCAATCCTACCCGCCAGAAATCATTCGCCGATTAGAAAACTGAAGAGTACACCCCCTAAAATTAACGCGTGGGACCCAAAACGGAGGGTTGGTTCAGATGATTTTCCTTTTCAATTAAATCATGCTCAAATTCAACATGTTAATTTTCAGGGTGTTTTGACAATTCAATCAATTCAGGTTGATGACGATATCAAAATACCTGACCCATCACATAACGATAAAAAAACTCAAGAATTTGCCTACATCCACACTCTTCCAAAACTTATGGTCCCTGGTTGTTTGTTGGGTATATAGGGGATGAAAAACCCTACCCAGTTATGTGGGGATTATAATAAATCATGAAATAACGCTCCCTATTAAACAACCAGCTAGGTGGTGGTTTCAAATATTTTTTTTTTCATCCCAACCTGGGGAAGATTTCCAATTTGGCTAATATTTTTTAAATGGGTTGAAACCACCAACCAGCCAGTATAATGGAAAGGAGGGCCGGTTTTTTTGCCTGGCTCAATTCTGTTTGTCTCCAATAACCAAGGCAGCCCTTGTGTCGCCGCAATCCGACAGCGTCTTGGTGTACGCGACAAATTTTATAGGTATAATTGATAATTGTCCAGGAATTACCCTCCTTAGAACCAACCATTGTTTCTTTGAACAATGGGTTTCCCTTAAAGAAATAGTCCCAGCCATTTTTTTAGGTGCTACTGTTGGTGGAAGCATTTAGTTTTAGTAGTTTATCCCATTATTTACGAGGTTTGGGATACATCCCAGGTGGTGAAAGCCGGATTTTGTTCCTTCAACAGTATGTCAGTTTTAGGGCTCGTAGTAACCTTTTTTGGTTGAAAAACTCAATGTGTTTTGCTGTCAATGTATATATGAAGTTGGACCTTCTAGGATCCATGGTGATTGGTATATCTACCTGCAAACAAAACTGCACCATCCAACAAAAACACGGAATGCACGTAGGTAAATGGCATAAACCAGCCACGGCTACGAAGCATGGCTATGAAGCATGTTCTGAATTCAATTAGTAAACCCCCCAGAATGTCCCATCAATGTTTGTGGTTTTCAGGTGTCATTTGGGGGGGTTCTCGCAATGTCTGTTTTCCAAGGTAAACAAGCCTATAGCATTGACAAATTTGGAGACGTAATTGACCTTGGACATGAAGCATTTGATCACTATTTTGCTTTTTCACAAGATAGTCACAATATGTTTTGGTCTACCCCCCCCAGTAACAGTCACAAATTAAGGTTTACAAGGATTCCCTACTAAAAATGTAATGATCCTGGTGACTGTTACTGGGTGCGGGGTAGATCCAAACAACATGCTAGTTTCCAAAGAAGACATGTCTGAAAGTTGATAGTTGCAACACTTTTTGTTCACACAAATCAATGGTTGTTTCTGGTTCCCTTAATAGGTGGTAGTGGTAGGTGATATATAATCACCCAATTGGCAGTATCAAGGGAAGCTCTGGATTATATAATAAATGTCTCCTTTGATATGTTTTTGTTGTGTTTTTTGTTTACAGTAATTGAGTGGTGAAAATGAAAAAAGCAGAATCATCCACCAGTTATGGCCATGGGCTTCCGTTAATAAGGCCTTGTTAAGGTTGAACAAGGCCTTATTAAACCGTAATAAGGCCTCATTAAACCCTTGTTTCTGGTGGGGGGCGGGGAGTTTTGAGGTGGGTAGTTAGGAGGGCCATGTCATCATCATCATCATCATCATCATCATCATCAAAATGCCACAAGGAGATGTTTCCCGCGGTGGAACGAGCCCTACGACATTTCCAATTTGAGGTGCCACGTGGAAGTGTAGGTCAGGGTGATTTTTCGAGACGACGTCTGGCCATCTGCAGGGATTTGAGATCTATAGGTTGATGGAACCCTGCTTAGAAAAATCATCCCAGGACTTGATCCTTAGTCCCCAAGATCTGGGGTTTTTCATGGCCAGCCTAAATCGCTTCTAAATGAGGGGTGATCTTAACCACTTACAACCAACTGGGATGGCCTTCCAACTCGGGAGGCCCCCCAAAACATGATTGATTCGTTCCATTCTTGTGCAAAAAAAAGTCCACCTTTTTTCTACCCAGGTTGTAAACTCTTCAAGTGCGATTTGGTTGGCGATTCAGTTGATGGTTTGAAAGTCTGTCTTGGGATAAGCTCATCACATGTTTTCTAGGGAAAAAACACCATCAAGTTTCTACAGCATCATCGAAAAAACCGGTGAATTGATTTATGCGTAGGGGGGCATGCCGGACAAACCCTGGGACAATCGAAGCATCACCAATTTATGATAAGAGACCGGATTCGGAACTTCATGGAATCCGCTGTTGCGTTTTTTTTTTGGCAGGACTCCAAGATAGATTAGTTTCTCCCTGAAAAAAAACAATTAGTTGGATCAATAACTCCATGGTGATCGTTGTCTTCCCCTAAGGATCGGGTTGGTTTGCTATAAATGGCCATGAAGTGATGGCTTATTCTCATTTTCGGGTGGCACGACCACCACGAATCCAAGTCCTGGGAGCCCATCCTCCAAGTACTTCACCAATCAGCAACTCAAATCCTCTGATATCGGTACAGAGGATGGTGGTTTCTTTGGGATATGGCATATGGTGAAACACCCAAAGTCCACCGTTTACCCCTTAAAGTCGCTGCGACCGATTGTTGGACTTTCCATTGGATGAAAACAAAAAAGCTTGGCATGGGGATGTTAAAATCCTGTCACAACTACCAACAAAAACTCATGGACCCAAATTCCTATGGTGAAACACCTCGCTGCGTACACCTCCTCCGGGTGGAAAAAAACCCACCAAAAACCATCACCGCCACGCAGGGTGCCTATCGCCGTGCAAATGGTCGGATGCGAGTCTTACTGACACGTATCACGCGGACGCCGCCCTTTGTACAGGGTGAGGCGGGGGAGACCGTCAGTTTTGCCAAGGCTTCAGGTGGTCCGCCGGGAAGTTGGGGGGAAGCACAAGTTGAATACCAGGTATATACCTGTCAGTGTTTTTGTTGAGTTGGTATATAATTGTTTTTTTTTAATGGATTCTAGCGGCTGGTACATCACAATTTTTCCCAAGATTTGGGAAATATTTGTTATTTTTTTTTCCGAAGCACCTTGAGCAAATCTCAGCAGTTACTTTGTTGGTTTCTCAGGGTTTGCTATTGACGTGTCCTTTTTTAGATGTCTCACACATTGCCTTTTGTAAGAGGCGAAAAAAGTCATGGTCATATTCGTTGTTTTTGTGATGTTCAAACGGGACACATATCAAACTCAGTTTCCTACAACAAAATGCTAGATTATAGGGATCTGGCAGTTATTTTGTCCTGTTTTTAATATATCACCCCCGGAAGCTTAAAATGATGCATTAATCATAAACATCTATCCTTAGGGAACTTATTAAACATGGCTAGTAACCACTTACAAGTCATGGGATGATCCTCCAAGTAGGGGCGTTTCTAGACCAAACCGCCACTTCTTCCAGTTCTGAACGGCTTGGGAGGTCATCGACCAGTTCGTTGATAATGAGACGACCATTCAAGCCCTTTGCGCTTCTTGCTGCTCAGACTTCGACCAAAAAAACAAACAGACACGGGGTTACTTGGATGTCCCAAGAAGTTAGTAAATGCTTAGTAAATGGGTGATAACTGACAACCTACTTATCAAAGGAAGTTTAGTGGCAAACTTCCGATATACGAACTTTTGGGTAGCCTGACAGGAATAGTAGTCCTAGCAGTAGTAGTCGTAGCAGTAGTAGTCCTAGTAGTATAGTCTCCTAGTAGTAGTAGTCCTAGTAGTAGTAGTCCTAGTAGTCCTAGTAGTCTCCTAGTAGTAGTAGTCCTAGTAGTAGTAGTCCTAGTAGTCCTAGTAGTCTCCTACTAGTAGTAGTAGTCCTAGTAGTAGTAGTCCTAGTA
>DF239525.1:108633-154525 GCA_000507305.1 Breviolum minutum Mf 1.05b.01
GTAGTACTTTGTAGTACAGAGTAGTACTGGAGTAGTACTTTGTAGTACAGCGATGTACAGGGTAGTATTGGAGTAGTACTTTGTAGTACAAGTTAGTACTGGAGTAGTACTTTGTAGTACAAGTTAGTACTGGAGAAGTACTTTGTAGTACAAGGTAGTACTGGAGTAGTACAGAGTAGTACTTGAGTAGTACTTTGTAGTACAGGGTAGTACTGGAATAGTACAGAGTAGTATTTCTGGTACGGAGTAGTATTGGAGTAGTACTTTGTAGTACAGAGTAGTACTGGAGTAGTACAGGTCATCACCATGACATCGCATTGCATCACGTGACATGACGCAACACAAGCCATTACATCGCATCAAATGACGTGACCATCACATGACCTGACCCCGCAACAGACATCAAGAGATCAAAACACTTCACTTCAAAGCACAAAACATCACCACCATGGAACGGCAGAAGGCTCGTTCACAGCAAAGAAATGATTGGGCATCGCGCTGGTCGGTCGCCTTGCGCACATTCTATAGGCAAATTCTTTCTGTGCTATATAGTTCTTTTCCTTTTGGAAACTTCCGCCCCCGGCTTGTCCGGGCACTACTGGTATAAATGGTGTATATTGGGGTTATAACCCATTTACTAGCTATTTACTAACTTCCTGGTACATCCAAGTACACTCGCACCTGCCAAGAAGCTACCCCAAAAGGAAGCGATTATGTAAATCTTCCAATGGAGTCCATTTTTAGGTGCTATGTACCTGTTAGTTTCCGAGGTCGTATAATTTTACGACACAAGTGAAAAATCATATCTTCCCAAGAAGCAGACCATGGCTTTGGGCTCAGTTGTTTCCAAAAGTGTGGCGTTTCATCTGGTTTTTGAATGTTTTGCAACCCCCAAAAACTTGAGGTATACCACCCGAAAACTAAGATGCAACCCAAAAATTGGTGGTTTGTCGATGTTTCTCCTTTTCCAAAAAGTTATGTTCAGGTTACATTTTAGGTTTTTTTGGGTGTATAAGAAACATGCACAAAAATTTTGCACCAGCTGTTTTTTTTTCTGTTTCTTTGGTGGATGGCTCCAAAAAAAACACAAACACTCATTTTTACATTGCCAGCTAGGTGGTGGTTTTAAATATTTTTTTGTTTTCACCCCTATTTGGGGAAGACTTCCAATTTGACGATCATATTTTTCAGATGGGTTGAAACCACCACCCACCAACCAGTTTTTTTGTTGGTTACTTCAATGGGCCAAAAGGAAAATCACAAGCCCCCCCCCCCCCGAAGTTGAAAAAAAAACGCCCCTGAAACATGATGGGCCAGGGAGATGAGTTTCCTTCCTGGAATGGGGCTTTAAAGGCCTATTTTCAGGGGCGTTTCCTGTTAACTTTCAGGAGTGTATAACAACACCGCCTACCCTTGGTGTTTTTTTTTGGTGGTTTTCCAACTTCATAGTTGTTCAGGTGAGCGTCCTGAAAAAAGGGGGCTGTACGTGGTCGTTTAGGGTATTTTTTTGGGGGAATGATAAATACTACCCAGTTCTATGGATTATGATTTCATAAACCATTAAATTTTTCGGAGCCCTATCTTAAACAACCAGAATTTCAATGGAACGTATCCGGGACACCTGTTTTTTTTTTTTTCGGCCTTTCGTTACCCTTGTCGAGTCATTCCCCCCCCCAAAACGGAGCCATCGGACTGGAAAATGGTGGCTTTTTATGGTAAGTTTTTGTCGGCAAATCTACTGAGTCCTATGGATGCGTCATGGGATTCAACCTATAGATTTGATATTTTCTGTTGAAAGATTGAAGGCTGCTGGACCTTTTTGCACCCATGAAATGTTCATGGAGGAAATGCAGCGAATTTTTTGAAGCTTAAACGTTTTGGTGGGACACACAGAAACTTCACGTCGTTGTTCCTGAGTTTTGTTACGTCTTGACGTCCCCGTTTGACTCCAAAGATGGGTCTACATCTCAGTTGGCCAACAGCCAGTGGGAGGCCCAGCGGCCATTGCGGTTGCGGCCCCAGGCACCATCGGTGACCGGGCGATGACTGAGACGCTGAAAGGGCAGGTGATTCGAGTGACGGGACTGAAATATTTGAAGACACTTACAGATGTTCTGAAAGCCAAGTTCAGAGGGCAGAATTATGCCAGGATTGGTGGCATTGATGTGAGCCGCGTGGTTGGCGTGGCCCCAGGAGTGGCAGCACCCGCGGGGGCTGTGATCCACACGGAGCCTGACTGGTTGGAATATTTGCTGTCCATCCATGGGGCTCTGCTATCGGCGGCCAACACGACACAAAATTTCCTCATGGAACAGTTCAGCGTCCGTAAAAAGTGTATACAATCGCACAGGACGCCAGCGATCAAACGTTCCAATCAGATACTGGTGGAGCATGATTAGGAGACGTACGAGCGCTTGGCGTTTTTCGGAATACATTGGAACAGTACATTGGAATCGTCTCCGGTGAAGTGTACGGCGAAACACACGCACTATGGAAGGGAAGATCCATCAAAACTACAATACATTTGCAGTGTTTGAACCCCCTCAAATGGGTCATTGAACTACTCATGGGATTCTGTCCTAATGCTTCTCAAGTTTCCGGGTAGTTCCAATCTACTGGTGTTTTTTCAATTTTTATAACCCGAATTTTATGGCCTTCTAAACCGGGTCACCCGGGGGTTAACAAAAAACCCTACTAGGTGATGGTTTCCAATATGTTTTATATTCACCCCTATTTGGGGAAATGAACCAATTTGACGATCATATTTTTCAAAGGGGTTGGTTCAACCACCAACCAGCAGATTATCAGTGGCAGTTATTGTTTTTCCCTACTTCTCCAATCCACTGCTGTTAAACCATTGAGGTCATGTTCCTCTCTTTGCCGGGCTCTTACCGAGACAGATCTCAGGCGGGCCAACGTGGCAGTCGCTCAGAAATGTGTGTAGTCTTGTATGTTTCAGGAAGTTAGGAACCACTTAGAGGACAAACCACCATCCAGCCCGTTGGCGGGAATCCAAAAATCATCTTCCCTATGGGTTTTCTATGGCAAATGGTGTTTTGTTTTCTTTCCCCACTTGGATGTTTCAGGAAGTTAGGATGGATCAATGGTGATCGGATCAATGGGGTTAGTTATTTCACCTACTTATAACTGGGGTATTCCCTCGAGTGACATTTCACCCACTGATCCGATCACCATTGATCCATCCACTTCCGGAAGGGACATACAAGTAGTCTTGGATTTGTTTTTTTGGTGATTGTAATATTTCATGCTACGGTAAATCACCATCAAATTGCCATTTGGGAGAATATCTTTCAATGTGTTCCAAGCATCGAAAACTTACGCAAAATCCAAGTAGTAGTAAGCAACTATGTTGTTTTTTTTAACCGATGGTTACATGATGGTGATTATACCATTGTCAATCATTATTATCCATTGTTACATGACGGTTAATCCATTGTTTTGCCAACAAAAATCCACGGTATCCAAGGCTGTGAGTTCCGGTCCAACCGTTGCGACACAGGCCGATACTACTATGACGGCTTGGTCTGGCCAGATCGACTTCTGGTGCCGTGGCGTGGTGCTCCAGGAGATGTTTTGTCAGTTGAAGGATTTTTTGGTTGGTTTCGTGTGGTCAGTTGGGTGATTCGTGGATGATAATGATGGTTTTATGTTGGTAACAGGGAGTTATATTATGGTTATATTATGATAATATGGCTATGGTTCAATACTACCCCACTTTTGTATAAAATTGAACTTTGACCTCACCTTCACCTACGCAGGGTCCCTACATCACCCCGTGGGGGAGATCCAACTTGATCGATCCAATGGTCCTGGTGAATTTATAGTAGGATTTTCCACTGATAATTGGTGCATGACGTTTGGTAGTTGGGTTGGTTATCCAAAATGGATTTTTGCAGTTGGGTTACTTGGAACAGTTTTTGTTGGTTATTTGGTATAAAGTACATATAATATATAAATCATTGTAAGTCATAAACATCCTATTTAATACCTAATAACTGATTAGAATCATTTGGTACAAACCATTGGTTATTTGGGTTGGTTCGGTTGCCATACAACCCTGCTTCACGGTGGGTAAATTATAGTACTAATGTGAATAATAACAACAACAATATTGATATTAATGACAAGAACTAATAACAATAATGAGAACCATGATCATGATAATCATCACGATAATGATAATAATCATCTCCTCAACAATCATGGGATCTCAAACCTGCTGCTTTGGAGATACAAAGACTCTGCGGAAAACAGGGTCATTCACCCCTCCCAGCTGATTGTTAGGGGTATTCATTTTATGAAGGGAAGCCCTATGAACCTTGACTCTCCACTACTTGGAGAATCAGGACGGATACGTGGTTTTTTCACCATGGTGATCGTTGTAAGCCTCGATTCCTGGGGAATCAAGTGATTCTCCTTCCTTTCATGGCTATGTTTTCATGGCTATTGTAAAGGTGAAGATCCGATCGCCACTTAACCCTCCCTGAAACTAACAGTTCACCCCTAAAAATTGGGGGGGGTTCCAATAGGAATCTCTGGATTTCCAGGGGGCCCCTATTTTCAGGGGCTAAAATGTTAAACTTTCAGGGAGCGTAGTAGCTGGGATCCCATCCGAACCAACTTGCAAGGAGATCATGTGATTCGGATCTCAGCCTGTGCCCATCCATTAGCAGATGTGAAGATGCTTGGGTGGATCCAACGAGATGTTTTGTTTGGATGTTTCGGGGCGGGGGGAAAGGGGCGTTGCATTTTGGTTGTTTGGTACACCCCTTTGTTTAAGGTAAAATTTGTATGAAACATGTTCGAAACATCATCACCTAGTGGCTGAAAAGGATGATTTGGATGATTTGTTTCATTCCAACTTTTTGTTTCTTGGCGTGGTACGGGTGAAATAATTGCATCTATTAACCAAAAAATCGTCAGATTTGCTCCGTGATGACGGGAGTTGGGTTTGGACGATATGTTGTTGACGGGGCTAAAGATTGACAAACCCAGTTGGAGTGAAAACACACCAAGGGTGGAACAAAAATACTGACTTGTACCATCCGGTAAACAAACATGGCAATGGAATATCCACATTGTCAATTGGAAATACACCAACTACTAAGATGTAACCTGAAATACCCCGCTGGAAAAGGAGAAACATCTACAAACCACCGATTTTGGCGTTTCACGCAAGTTTTCCGGGGTGTACATCTTCAAAGGGTCCATTTTCCATTGCTACGTTAAATTCTCAGAATGTAGGTGCTGGTGTCAAGAATGTTTGTTCGATTTTTCGCACAGCAAAATTGGGGAACCTCTTGACACATTTTTGACATCACAGTTGGAAACGCATAGGTGATGGTTTCAAATATTTGTGGAAGATTAGCTAGTTGATTCATAGTTTTCATATGGGTAGCTCAATCACCTACTTTTCAAATGGGTTTTCAAACGAGAAACCACCAAGTAGTTTCAGAATTCAACCTCTTGTTTTCGTACTCCAAGCCACCAATTGTGAGGATAAATGACTTTTTAGTAACTTATTTCCTGATCTGATTTCTAATAAGTCATGGTCTTCAGATTATTCATCAACCCTGCAAGCAGTACTTTCACCAGAATAAGAAATATGTAGGCTTCCTAAAAGAGGGGTCCAAGGGGACGGGAAAACTGGGAACCAGGGATATTTCCATTGAGGGCGCTGAAATAAGCTCCAGGCGATGAGAGGCTCAATTGTGGCGGACTGTGACAAGGCCCTTGACGGCGACGAATTCTCGATGGGACTCATGATGCAGGGCTACAGGGCCCAGTCGAGGGTTAAGACTGGTCACTCCTTCACCCTAGTGTAACCTCGGTCATAAGCTTCACCCGCGCCATAGCAGCATCGGGCTGCTGGGGAGGCCCCCATACTGTGCTATGCCCTTGGGAAGAG
Organism: Breviolum minutum Mf 1.05b.01; assembly: GCA_000507305.1. NCBI lineage: Eukaryota > Dinophyceae > Suessiales > Symbiodiniaceae > Breviolum > Breviolum minutum. Next base: position 114,563 of record DF239525.1, read on the forward strand.
AACAGACCTCTTCGTCGACCTCGCACTTCTTCAGGGCATCGTGAACGTGGGTGCGGACATCACGTCCCCCACGATGGTCTTGTTGGATTCCCTTTTTTTCTCAATGGGTTGAATCTAACACCTCTAGCGACCGTTCACCGCCGGTTGGTCACACCAGAAGGTGATGCCTTTTTTTGCTGCACCTGTGGGCCTTACAGAATCACTATTCAAGGGGTGAAATTCAAGTGGTTAAATCTACTGCTTAGAAAGGGGATTATGAAACAACCATTACAAGGATCTTGTGATAAACCACGGAAAACTTCATGGTTCATGTCATCTTCGGAGCGTGCTAAGAGAGAATCTAACTTCAGCATCAAGCGAAACAACCAACAAGATGGTGATTGTACCAAAATGTCTTTAATTCGTATGTCTCTTTCAGGGTAACTGAGGCCAATTTCAAGGTAACTGATCTCAAACAGAGATCCCCCAATATGATAATGCCTTTGATCCAAAACAGCTCCCAAGCAGGGTTCCTCCAATTATGGGTACCTTCGATCCAAGCCACTTTGATCCAATTCAGGGGATCCATATATGGTTGATTTTGATTGATCCAAAGCACGGTTCCCAAATACACATACATATAGGACCCCAAAGGTTTCAGGGGGAAAGGGAGTGGCGGCCACTGTTGCCACTGCTGCTGGCCGCTGCAGCCCGCGCTTGGCGACCCACAAGGCCTGCAAACCCGATGGATTACAGGAGGTCAGTGCTGGTGAATTGGGGATATAAATATATAAAGAAAATATACACCTAGCATGGGCATGGGATCATACACTAAAGCACTTAGCATGAGTCTCCATACGTTCCATGACATGCAGCAATGCTATAGCTCAAGGTAGGGTTTAGGTGCCAGTCCTACCATGGGAAAATCTTTGGTGCAATTGCTGCAAGAAAAGGAACGGAAGAAAAACAAATCTACTGCCAAGCCCAGCAATGATAGCAGTGGCAGCGGCAAACAAAAGGGGGCTGGTGATGGTAGCAGCTCAAAGGCGCGTGGCAAAGGCAAACCAAAGGGTGGCAGAGAGGGGTCTGTGGTGGATAAACAACAGATGGAAGCATCTACCTCCAAAGTGAACCCTGTTTTGAAGCGACCGGCTGCTTCAAAGCGACCTGCTTCTTCAATCAACAACCCCAGTAGCGGCAATGAGGATTCTGATGATGAAATGGGTTCAACTGGGGATGACGAGAATGATGATTCTGAGTTACAAGTACTCCAATTGCAACTCTGAATGATTTGACATTGTAATTTTCTAGATTCCCACAAAGCTTTTATTTCCTTGGGGTCCTAGTTTTGAAAAGTGACAAGCCATGTTTTTTTCCAACGATTGACTTTGAAAACTAAGGGGACCTTATCCACTTCCAAGCTCGCTGTCTGAGCTGGAGTTCCTTGGGCGCCCAATGAAGTATACATAGTTTTTGTGATTTGCTGTCCCTCACCCTACCTAGCAAATAAGCACGCCATAGGAACATAAACATAGGGCAAAGAACACATGGAATTAAAAAAATAAACACACCAAACACATATACGCACCACCCAGGAAGTGGGCTGGTGTCATCCTTGGTCGCTGCTGTGACTACTTTGGGCAGCAGAAAGTGATTCAGCAACTGCAGAAGTCAAAGGACATCATGACCATGTTCTCAGGGGTGGAGTGTGCGAGGGCGGCTTGGGAATGCATAGAAAGTGCAGTTCAAGATCGCTTTCACATCCGAACGGGTGTCAAATTTGTTGCTGCGGTAGCTTGACTTATGTAGCTAACTAAGTACACAGACTGGAGTAGGCAAGAGTGTAGAGAAAGCACGGACAGCAATAATTCGAGATTTGGAGAACATAATAAATAATGGATATCAATACATTGTGGATCTTTCACAGCACCCAACTTCCAGGTAGAGAACGACAAGTCGTGCCGCCGGGTGCTCAAAGCGCTCTATCCAGGGGAATGCCTTTTCACGGATGTTTTCGACATGATCAAAGGGGGGCACAGAGTCAGTCGCACAAAGCTTATGGACCCCCGCAAGATCAGATTCAAGCAGTTTTGCTGGTGTGATACTCATCAAAAAGAGTGCCCCATGCCGGATTTCAACGAACTATTGCTTGTCCTCGGCGCCCCATGTGTCTTATTCAGCCGGTGTCTAGATCCAACCGAACATAATTTTTTTAATCACTATGACTCTGGCTATGGTATTGGATACCCAAAATAGGGGACATTGAAAAAAAATAGTTTGTTGCCAGGGACCCCATACAACTTCAGGCTTGGTACAAAAATGGGGTTCCAGAACATTCTCAAAGCTCAATGCCATTGCATTGGCACTGCGGCGATGAACGAGTCATCTGGTTCAGTCCATGAAAATGTGGTGGGATATGACCCATCCCACTTGGACACATACTTGGACCATGAAGTGGATATGGCACAGCACCTCGATATGTTCAAACATTATGTTTTTTCTTTGAATTTCTTTGTTGAAACCACTGTTGGACTTAGTGAAAATCTCACCATCCTAAACCACCCAGTACCAGCATCCCAACGCTACCCCGCCTTCCGAGCTTAGGCTGGGTCCACAACTGATTGGGTGCCCAACGTCAAGGCCAAGGGAGTACAGGCTGACCTGGGATACCGACAGGTCCAGGTGGAGACCAGACTCTCGTTTTTTTCAAGTTTTAAATGTTTTGGGTATGACTCCTCACCTCATTTTTTTTGGTTTGAATCTGAATCTGACATCATATAATTTGGATGGATGGCCCCAGCTGTAATCACGATCAGGAAATCACATTTGGTGAGCTCACTAAGATCATCCTGGCTCCCAAGTCTACGGTCTCTTTGTTGAAGCCCGAATGCTTTGCGTCACCCGCCACGTCCACTGGAAGCTTTCATGTGGAAGATTTGCCACCGCAACCCGCCAAAAGTAATAAAATCTTGACTACAAAGATTTTGAATCTAATTTATAGTACTTAGTAACGTTGATATGTTTTGCATTTTACTGTATATCAAAATGAAATCCCAATCATTGACCTCACCAGTCATTGACCAGTGTGTGTTTGAAAGATGTTCAAATTTGCGACATTTTGATCTCATTACTATACACCACAGTCCCAGGTCAATGGCAAGAAGCTTGGATTACCACCTGAACACATTTCCGACGAAGACACATTACGAATTGTCTCAGTCTGGGCAGCCTCGGACCACTTTGAAAAATGGTGAGTTACCATGTCTAGCCACCTCCTCAACTTATGTTTGGAGCAAAGCTCTGAACCGAACCTTCTCTGGGAAAGAGAAATTACGTACACTACTGTTTCCATTGGAAAAACTATCTTGGACAAATCTTCATACAGAAGGTGTTCTTGCCAGAATGGCAGGGAACGGAATGTTTTTGCCTAGTGTCGGCTGGAGCATGTTGGCCCACATTTTGTGTGTAAGGTGATTGTATAAACGCCAGGACCTATGGAAACACCGAGGGGTATAAAAAGCTGCTTGTAGATATCTTGTAGATGCACAGCTACTTGACAACAATACATCATAATATTCATCGGCATTTACAATCAAATTCGTACATGTGACAAGTCTTGAAATAAATTCAGGGAGATTAAATTGAGGATGTGGATTGATTACAGAAATTCCATGCGGTACTCATTCTACCCAACACCTGCTTTTATCTGCCTGGGTTCCAGGCTGCCTGCTGCTCCGCAATCTCCCCGCGAGAACCTCAAGACGTCCGGGCCCGCAGATACTTTCAAAGGGCTAAAGGTGGTGATGCCGTGATCAAAGATTGTATCAACCATGCATGTTGCGCAATGAATTCACACGCTAGTCTTAGTATGACATTGAATCTCTGGCTTCATGATTGGAAGGATCGTGATTCCAACATTTCCAGTCTATCTAATCTACACCAGTGATGATTCTGCAGCAATTTTATTTCTCAGAACTGACATTCAACAACATGAATTTATTTGTGGTTCCCCCATGTCAGAACTGACATTCAACAACATGAATTTATTTGTGGTTCCCCCATGTCAGAACTGACATTCAACAACATGAATTTATTTGTGGTTCCCCCATGTCAGAACTGACATTCAACAACATGAATTTATTTGTGGTTCCCCCATGGATCAGAATCTCAAGATGCTCCAAATCTGCAAAGCGAACCATTCATGGTAAGACTTTAGTTTTGCCAATTGCCGCACATCCTTGCGCCCCATGCCGCCTTTCCAGAACGAAGGGCCTGAGGGCGAGAGGCCAACGAAAGCTCAGCGCGAGTCTGCTCCTGCCAAGAATGACATCAGCGCAGGCTGCTTGACGAAAGGGTGATGGGGGGAGCAACGGTCAGTCTACTGTCCTCACCCTTCTTTGTTGCAAGAAATGTTTGGTATTATTCTGGTTGAGAAAAGAAATGTATATATAATAATCAAACATTATGAATGATAGGTGGTGATTTTTGTGGGATGGATGGTAACTATGAGGTCGTGGACGTCGCCACTCCCAAACTACAACTTCTCGCCCCAGCGTTGTATTTGGACCAGAACCTGATGAGGGATTGCGCTGTGCCCCAAAAAAGGTATCGTCGAAAAAATTGTTTGGTGCAGAAAAAGAAGAAAGTGATGATGAATCTTCAAGTTCATGCAGCCCCCCTTCAACACCTGGCGAACTGAATTTTGGTTGGTGTAATTTTCACAAGGCTGCCCAGGCCACCTTCAACCGAAGGGCTGCCGAAATAGGTAAACCCCCTCAAAAAAAGAGACCTTACAACAATGAGGGCCGGGCAGCAAAGGCCTCTTACAGCCGGCAGGGGGATGTGTTCCAGAAAAACGGAAAGGATCCCAACAGGATCACGGCAGTGCTTGCATCCGAGCAGTGTTTGTGTGACTTTGTCTATTTTCAGCAAGGTCCTTTAATTAATTGTAATTGAAATTTTATCACATGTTGTACTTTGGGGGATACTATGTTGTCACATGTTGATGGTGCCAAGCTATCCCATCCCTTGGTGTCAAGGTGCTCGGAAGTCTTGCTTTTCCCAGTTCAATCCCCGAGACGTCCGTCACTTCGTGTCTGAATTCTGGAACTTAGACAAAGTTGATCAAGATTCACTTGCACCTCAGCTGATTGTTCAAACAAATGCATTGTTCACCTCTTAATTCCAAGCTTGTTGTGATGGTAAATTTTCAGTGCAGCCTAGCTTAAGATGGTTTTCCAAAGTCACTCAGCCCATCCAGCTACTGAGTTACAACTATCGGTGGATGGTAGTGGCCCTATTGAATCTGTCTCTTTCCTGAACCAGCCAATGGGCCTGGCCTGCTTTGCAAAGATACTTGGTATCGGGAAAAACCGCGTGAGGAAGAGCGGAAACATGGTTCCTGACATGAGGTTTGGCAAATGCAAACAAGGATCCTCGAGTTCAAGTTTCAGTGTGGACGCCTTTTTGACGACACTCTACAACTCTGTAGCAGAAACCTTACCAGATAGGTGAGGGCAATGAAAAAAAAACATACTTGTAAATTTTAATTCTTCTGGTAACTGTAGCAACTTCCCTCTAGTATGCTAAATTGTCCCATGAAACCCTGAAGGTTTGTAAGAAGGGGGCGTGCAGCCATGGGGGAAGACCCTGACTTTGACATTGCATCCGACATTGATGATTCTGAACTGACTTCATGGCTAGATCGACCTGGAAAAAGTGCAGGGTTACAACTTGTCAATGAGGATGAGAAACGCATGTGCAAGTTTTTACCACCTGGGAACTTGGCAGAGCTTTACCAACATTATGCTTCGACTCGCCAACTTCTAGGCGTCAAGATTTCATCGTTCACCCCTCAGTTGTTCCATTTAAAATAACTGTATTTCGAATGTTCTACACCCCACTCACCCACACCACAGGACTTCTTGAAATCACCGCAGCCACGCCAAGGTATGCCACCTTTGTGAGAGTCTTCAAGTCCAGGTGGAAAGACATCTTGAAGTTCAGAGGTAAGACTTTGCACCTTGATGGCAAAGGGGTTTTGGCCGATGGATTTGGGCTATCATTTGGGATCAAAACCTAGAATACTGAATCCTGAAATAAGAATACAATCAATTTCTGGTGGTGAAAAAACACATAACATCCTGGGAAACACACACGGCCCCCTGAAAGGTTTGGGCGATGTGAAGTTTGTCATCAACTTACCCGGGCCTTGAATGATAGCAATCGTTCTATGGAGCAAAAATTGGCTGACTTAAAGGAATACAGGAGCCATCTTCACAGCCAGTATGTAGACCGAAGCATACAATGGTCTCTGAATGAGTTAAGTGAAGACCATAACAGCGGAACATTGGTGATTCTGGTGGACGGGGTTGATCAAGCTAAATTTAGACTACCACGCCATCCTGGCCTTCGTGCTGTTTCTTCCTTGTGTCTCGGTTTTTCTCAAAGGGTAGTTGTTAGTTTGTTTCATGACCCTAAAAAAAATATTGGGAACATGATGTTAAACAGTAACAATAGGTTTTATTTCCAGAAGAATTGACAAACAGGTCCAACTTGGTGAGACCTGCCGTCAAAATCCACGGTGCTTGGGCACAAGGAACCTTATACATAAAGTCAAGATTTTTTTTTATGACTTACTACTTACTATGATCAAGACTTTGTTCAAAAAGCTCTTGATTTGTTTTAGGCAGGGTGAAACCACAAAAAGGATGGTGCCTTGATCTCCATGTACTAGATGAGTGCACCATGCACGATGGGAGTTCAATCTGTGAAATTTTAGCTCTAACAATCGAGAAGGTGAAGCAAATTGCTGACTCCAAGAACCGCTCCATGCCCACTACACTTCTTCTTTGCAGTGACAATACGGTCAGAGAGGCCAAAAATCAGATTCTATTACTGATGCTAGCAAACCTGGTAGCACAATTCAAATTCAGGGTGACGGGACTCCTCAACTTGAGGAAGTCCCACACCCATGATAAGCTGGACCAGACCCTTGTTTGATTACTCTGAAATCGACCTGGTTTACGGGAAGTTGAAACAAGTTTTTTTCCACGCATGGGGTATCTTGAGATCCTTTTACTGGCTTATCATGATCTGGTGAATTTATTATGGGAAAATCCTGTATCATAGTAGTAGACTGCTCAATTCTTATTTTTTTCCAACTCTTTCCAGCCCCTGGTGTTACAACATCCATTGGCAAGTTTGTGGGGTGTACTGACCCTTTCCATCCCCTCCTGCTCCAACATCCACGCCTAAGGTTGTGGGGCATTTTGACAAGACGGGTGGGAGCAGTGGACAGCATTCAAACACCTGAGGATGTGATACAGACCATGGTGCAAGAACTCAACCGGCCAGCGTTGCGTGGTTGGGTGGGGCTCAACACAGAAGTCCGAGGTATGAAATTGGATTGTTGCAGGAAGTGGAAATCCCATTTTAGTGACCCTCAACAAGTCAAACTCTCTGGGGGCCTCCTAGAAGATTCCACAGCAAACCATACATTCATCTTCATGCTCCGGAGAGGCGGGAGTTGGTTAAAAAATGATAGTTAAAAAAATATGCCAAAACCTGGACCTGGGGATCATGATGGTTCATGGCTCATCCCTGATAGATCTACCAGAGCGTGCTCAAGCACGAGTGGATTCTTCAAGCCTAACTGCACCACCTTCTCCAAATGACTGCGTTTGTTTATTGAAACGTTACATGGGGTCAAAGGAGCTTTCGCAACCACCACTTCTGATTCTGACTGAAGCTCGTGCACAACGGGTTGCATTGGTACCAACAGAAAGGAGCTAGGTTCAATTCAGTAATTGACTCTTTTGACTCTTTTGAAATGAATATTTAAGAAAGGAACTGATACACTCCTTTTAAAACCTGCTAGATTCAGTCATTGACTCTTTTGACTCTTTTGAAATGAATATTTAAGAAAGGAACTTGTTTCACTGATACACTCCTTTTAAAACCTGCTAGATTCAGTCATTGACTCTTTTGACTCTTTTGAAACAAATTTAAGAAAGGAACTTGTTTCACTGATGCACTCCTTTGAAAACCCGCGTTCGTTTATCCCTTCCCTATCTATCTGCTTTGAAATGCATCTGAGGCACATCAACTCTTACAGCGGTGGTTTTCGCAATCAATGCCTGGAGGTGTGCCGAGCAGTTGAGGCGGCGTATGGGGCCGATTACACACCTGCAATCCAGTACTTGAGGGCACTTGCAGCAAACCGTTTTTACAGGGATGCAGTTTTGCCACCCCTACCATGGCTTTCAACTCCAACCCCGGCACCCGGGGTGGGTGCTCCTATGTATGATTTGCACCCTACAGTTGTGCAATCACTGGCCCCAAGCACAGCCTTAAGGGCAATGTTTGGAGGTAGGCGCAACATTTGATTTTTTGCCAAGCAAAAAAAAAACATTGCTGATAAATCTAGCTCGATTGCGGCTTGATATTTGGTATAGTAGTGGAATGATGATAGCATAATCGATCGAAAAAAAAATCTTGTTGATGGTGTTTTTCCTGGATTCCCCAAAGATTGCTTTTCTGGGCTTGAAATACTTCAACATGGTAGCCGGCACAGTTAAAACTAGAGTGATGTTTGTTCAATTTGTTCATAAGGAAAGGTTACACTCAGGATTAGGTCACTGTGAGGATCAACCAATTTTGTGTGTCACTTGATGCTTTGATGCCAACCTGTAGTAGACCTAAAGTGATGTTTGTTCCTGGGGAAACGTGAGACTTTAAAGGATTCTTCACCTTCTGTTCCTTATGTTGGATTCTGTAGGTGACTGTGAGGCTCAAACGATATCCAGCTGAAGTGTTTTTAGGATCGACTTGACTGATGGACCTTGGGAGTATCAAGAAATGCCCCTTGTGCTGGGATAGGAGCAATGCTCCCCCTCCATATTTGTGGGAGAAGAAACGTGCACCAACCATCCCTCGAACAAAGGAAGGTCTTTTGAGTGAGCTGTCCAAAGTGTGTGATCTCGAACAGCTGAAGAATCTGACTAAAGATGAGTTGCAACACCAATTCAAGATTATCTTGCGGGGTGAACGTCATCCTAATGACTGCACCTATCATATGAGTTCCATGTCAAAAACAGAATTGGAGGATCGGTGCATGAAACATGGATTACTTGAAGGTCCTACCGATCGAAGTGTTACTAGGGGATGTATGCAATGCATGCTGCGGACTCACTGGCAAGATCAAGTCCGATTGGCGGCCAGTGGAGTTTCTGAACCCGTCCCCTCCAAAGATTCAAATGATGAAAAGTGGGAGTTTGTTGATGATATGGCGGAAATGGATACTGCTCTAGATCAATTCGGAGTGGCAAAGGATCATATGGAACCAGCCATTGCAAAGCTGTTTGAAATTTATCGAAACAAACCATCTTTGCGCAGCAAAGTTGACAAAGCTTCCTACGCTTATGAGATGTTTGTGGAAGCCATGAATACTTTAGAAAGTAGTGCCAGCAAAGACCTCCTCTTTCAGCCACGACTTGTGTAGTATCTTGATTCACTTCCACACAGCGAGCCTGGTTAAAAAGTGGTGATTCTGGACGGTGCCCCAATCCACCCCGACAGCTTTGAATGTGATGGCCCAATGTTTCTTGCCAAGGTGCTATCCTTCCTCAAAGCAGCACCCCAATGCCAGGCCCTGGCTGAATGGGCTACCTGGGAGTGAGGTGGAAATTCTTGGGGGACAGGGTTTTCCTCTTTTTTCTTCAGATGCTTTCCTCTTTTCTTCAGATGCAATCTGTCTATCCTGGAATACCCTTGAACATCATGAAATATGATATCTTTTTTGAGGTTTTAAAATTGTGTGAATGATTCATTGCTTTCCTCTTTCTTTGGAGGTTGGCCGCCATTGCAACAAAGGTAGGTTTCTGAAATATATATGGAATTTAATTTAAGATGTTTTAATTTCCAAAATAATGATCACCCAAATCGATGCACTAGGGGGCAATTTCCATTCCAAAATCGATGCACCCAATACGGTTCAACCCAAAAAATCGATGCACTTAGAGTAATTTCCATTCCAAAATCGATGCACCCAATACGGTTCAACCCAAAAAATCGATGCACTTAGAGTAATTTCCATTCCAAAATCGATGTACCCAAGATGGTTTAATTGAATTTTCAAAATCGATGCACCAGTGGCAATTTCCATTCCAAGATCGATGCACCGGGGGCAATTTCCATTCCAAGATCGATGCACTGGGGGCGATTCACATTCCAAGATCGATGCACTCTACGGGGTGGAGTGCATTGACTTTGGCCAATCTCGCCGCACCATGTTTTCAGTCATTGGGGTAGTCGGGCAGGCCATCTTTGTGCATTGACTTTTATGATGGGATGAAAAAAAAAGTCAATGCACTGGACGGGGGAGAGTGCATTGACTTTCATACTTTTTGGACTATGGGTTTTATTTTGAAATTGGATACCCAAAAAAAATAAAACCCTGGCTTCCAAAAGCAAGGTTTTCAATGCACTGCCCGGGGGGGAGTGCATTGACTTTTTTTCAAGGTCCCAACATAAAGTCAATGCACTTTTTAGGTCTTCCCGAAGTGATATATCAGCAGCAACATTGGTTCAATCAAAAAGTGAAAGTCAATATGTTTTCCAAGGAAGGAAATCCTTTTCTGCGCCAAGCTCGGGCGATGTCCTTCGACACCCCCGAGAAACAAGAGAAGCCTTCTAATCCCAATGTGAAATCAGAGGATAATGGGAGGGAGGAAAAACTAGAAGACCCTTCCCCGTCCTTGCCAAAAAAGCTGTGCACCTCCCACGAGAAATTTCTGAAGAAGTTGCCGGGGGACACATCAACGATGCGGGAACCTCTGCCGTGATGGGGCAGGGTGATTGGGTGTTGGGAAAACAGTGCTCTTTGTTTTAGATATACTATAATACTGTATCTTGCTTTATCTAGATAAAACTCCTCAGTAACTTGCAGAAACAAATCTTTTGAAATACAAAAAAATCTGACATGAAATCTAAACAAGTTATCATGGGTGACCCAAACCAACTGACATATCACCTTTCCACTGTGGAGTTGCCTATACATAAACTAGTTAGTAACATGCCCAATTATGTTAGATATTGGGTGAATATTTGCAACTGAATGATTCTTGAGTGCGAGCTCAGGAGATGTTTGCTCACTTGGCTGGTTTCCAGGAGGATGAGACTGGCACAATGAAACGGCAGCATCCAGCTGAGCCTGTTGCCTACTTTTTGGGGTCAAGCAATGAGGCCAACAACCATCTCCGTTTGAAGCAAGTAGAGCTGTGGTACCAACAGTATCAAGCCAAACGTGGTCTTACCTCCATGATCTTCAAATCTGCTTCAAGCATAGTCAGTGTCCTAGCTCACTTCCCAAAGGTCAATGATGTTTTCATATTTCGTACCACTATTGATATTCTGACTGGATTTTCTCCAATCCTCAGGTGATTGATCGAAACATGGAGAATGATACTTTGAAGTTGCCCATCACCACTTTGCGGTCCCTTGCCTCAAGACTCAAAACCATATGTAGCCACAAACATGCCACCACAGACCTGCCGATTTTTTGGCGCTGCAGGTTCAACCCACCAACAGATGGGCTCCCCGTGGTGCAGGACTGGTTGACATGTTGGCAATCGATGGTCACGGGGACTATTGACTTGGGCCGTGAGCCTTTGAGTTGCAATGCCCGAATCTCGGGAATTCTGAACTATCACGACTGAAATGTTCACAAGTAAAATGTTGTGAAGAGAATTGACTAGATCCTACCACTACATCTAAGGTCACTTTCCCCACTGGCAGCATCCTATTTGCACATAGATGGCAAATTGCAGTAAAACAATCTTAACTTTGTCAGACTTCTGGGCAGTTGGGTGTATGGGAGGGTTATAAATATGTGAATACCGGTGCTAACTCCAACTGCTTGGTTTGACCACTGCTCCACATCAACTGGGTTTCCTATTGATCCCTTTGCTCCCACAGGTAATTCGAAGTCTCTGAACTATGGAAGTGTCGACCTTGTGAAGGGCTATACCAAAGCATCGGTCATAGCATTTGTTTTGATGGTGGTATCAGAATTGGATTTGGATTCTGAGTGGCAGAAGGTACTGCCTTTTTGTGACTTCTTGGATCGGGCATTCCTTCTCCCCTGTCACGTACTTGAGCTATATCAAGTATACTTTGTTGTTTTCCTTCTTTTGGAGGTCAGGGAAAACAACCCTGTAATAAAAACTCCTTATTGTTGTTTGAAAGATTGAACTTTGGAACATCTGAGATTGTGTTGGACAGAGATGAATCTTCGAAATCCTTTTTGAACCTTCAATTGTCATTCCGTGGTTCGGAACGGCAAGCCCCATCGGTATTGAGTCTGGCAGTTACTTTCTCCCACATCATGGAGGAAAAAAACCGAAATGGAGAGCACCATGGTGACTTGAACACTGAACAGCGTTTAGATTTAGTGTTGAAGGAGTTCAATGAAATGCCTGGCATGGTGAATCGATGGAGAATTGACGAAGAGAAAAAAAAAGCTTGTTTAAACCTGATGGTTGGGACGAGCTGTGAATCAAGATCATTGATTCAAGGCCACTTGCACTTCCACAAGTGGAAGGACAGTGCATTCACGGCTGAACTCTTGAGAAGTACTAGGTGGCTCTTATCCGCATCCCCACGACATGCAAAGGAGAAGCTGAAGATCCTACTCACAGTTGACCAAGATGTTCAATCATCTTTCCTGCGCAACTACATCACCTGGTTTTCCTCCAATGCCCGTAAAGTCAAGCCTGCTGCCCGCGGCCGGCTCAGGCTCAGTGTTGCCGAGTGGGACAAGCTCGTGGACTACACCTGTGTCATGCGGGCTGTCACGAAGGAAATCAAGTTGAGTGTTGCATCGGAAGAGGGGCAGGATCGTGCTATCCAGCTGGTTGAGGATGCTTTCATGGCCAGGTGTGATGTTTTAGCATGAACAAAAAAATATGTTCAACTAGTTAAAGAGTGATTCAGCACCCCAGGTTTTTTTTGCACATGGGGTTACCAACTTCAATCAAAAATGAGGTGCTGATCATCTTTCATTCACCCTAAAAAATGAGCCTTGGTAATCAAACCGCGTAGTTACAAAGGGAATCAACTGCCTGTTCCATTCAAGTACGATGGCTCAACATCAGTTCTTTAATATGCAATAATAATCTTGGTTAACTCCTATGACTAGATGACTCCCTTTAATATGCAATAATAATCTTGGTTAACTCCTATGACTAGATGACTCGCACAATAGAGACTCGCTCACATTCTGGGCAGGGACTACTACCAAGAAGTTCTCTCTTGCTTGGAAGTGGCTTTGCCCAACTGGAGTGTCAAACACCTCAGCCTATGGTCTGAAATTGTGGAACCAGAAACCCTCGTTTTGCCCGATCTGACCCAAGCTGACGTTGATGCAGTTGAAGAAGTCACCATTCAAGCCAGGTTTCAAGAGACCATGAGCAAAATTGCGTAGCTAAGTTGATGTTACATATGTTTTTCTTTTGAATGAATTTTGGGGGATTCGTCGTTTTTGGGCATTTGTTTGGGGGAAAAAAGTCAATCCATTGCAAAAAGATCTTGTAAATCAATGTGGCATCTGAAAATCAATATGACCCTTCCGAGGCTGGACGAAGTTGAGTGGGTTCGGTACAAAACGAAGCTTCACAAGAAGACTGCCCGCACACACATTGTGGCAGTCACCCATGTGAAAGCTCAAAATGTTATTGGCAAAGGGAAACTTGGAGGTCAAAACTTACCATATCAAGACTTACTTCCAAGTCATTCATTCAAGTTTTAATCCTTAAATCAAATGAGGTTTTTTTGAGACTTCCAGGACGTTCAAATCAAACCTCTTCAAACCTGTACATATTCCGGGGCCCAGGATTGTTGAGAAGTACATGGAGAAGGCTTGCTCTATCAACATGATTCCAGACATTGCCAACGTTCCCAACCTGGATGCTTGGCTACGTGCCAGCGCACTTACGCAGCAGGTACCAAAATAATATCTCTTGGGTCTAAAGGCAAAATAATATCTCTTGGGTCTACCAAAAGGTTTTTCCAAATGAATTATAATCTAGTTGTCTTACCAATCCCTGGGCAGGTGAAGCTGGACCACTTATCTGCTATTGTGGTTGTTGACTTTAGCAAAGTTGGCACTCTCACCACAGCGTCTTTGAACAAGCTCTGCACATTGATGTCCAAAATCATCACCAGGAACCCTCAGTGTTTCTTTGTTGGAACTTTATTCCATTTATCGTTTTGTTTTGAACTTTTGGTGGGAGATTGGAGGATTGTTAGGACGTTTTTCTTAACTGCCCCCACTTCCCCACGTCCTCAACAGGTACAGCTGGCCTCATCATTGCCCCGCTGCTCTTCGGAACTGCCAGTGGTCCACAGGGAAGCCTGAGGAAGGACTACAGGTTGGGGAGATGTTGGTGAAAAAATCAACCCAAAAAAATATCAAAAAATCTGTCCCCCTCGTTATTTTCCTGGGATTGGTTTCCTGGATTTGTTTGATGTGATCAAATGTTTGATGAGATCAAACGGTCTACCAACCAACTTCTAAAGATATAATATATCATTTCAATGATCATGGCCTCTGTATCTAGACGACTGTAGCATCTAGAACATACCACTTGGCTCCTTTGGGGTTGCGCCAGGTTGATTGAAGACAAGTGCGCAGCATTGGGACTTGCTTTGCGGGACTTGCGTTTGGGAGTGGACACTACTGAGCTGCACGGCAACTCAGAGCGGCCGGTATACTATGGAGGCTGGATTGCTTGCAGTGATTCAGCCTTACCACTCAAAGGAACAGGGCATAGGCGAAATGCTCACGATGAAACACCCAAGAATGCTACAATTTGTTGCTTTACCTCCAGCGATTTGTGGCGTCTTCAGGGTTTTGCTCCTGCCAACTTCCCCAAAGCTCTTGGTGAGACTGAATTCCACGTACCGAGCCTTCGGTCTCATTTCACCAGCAATGACTCCCGAAGGAATCTGACCGATAGCCAAGAGACGAGTCAGTGGTTTAGTGGTCAAAGCATTTGGAACAAGGTCTTCTCATCTTTGTGGAGTCCCTCATTTGAAGTTTGTAAGTTTTATTTACATCAGGCCATATTCTTTGATTTTCAAAGCATCCTTCTTCAACCGGTTGATTTCCACGTGTTCAGGAGATGGCAGTGACAAGGGAGTGGTCATCAATGCCACCGCCTATGATGGGACGTTGGAACGGGCCTGCTTGGCTCTCAACCTGCCTGTTTTGTCGCTCTCAGATGTGATGATCCACCACCAATACACGACTCAGTCCATCAGCACATTCCTACTAGATGAATGGAAGAGGGGCGCTGGACAAGTAGGGAAGATCACACCGAGGTATTGCCCACAACCTCCAAGGGATCAGCAGCCTGAAGATGTTCCTGAACCCTCCATGGCGATTTGCAAGATCGACGGCAACAAGCTCAACTTGTCTGCGGAGACACGATCCTTGTACATCACGGACCCAGTGAGGGCTCCGGAATGGAGGCAAATGCTCAAGGCCTTTGATGAGAAATGGCAAGCTGATGGCAATCCTGTTCAGGAAAGCCAGGCTGCTGGGGCCACTGTGGTTCAGAGTGTTGTCCCTGCAGATCCAGAGGATGAGGATGCACCTTTGTCTGGCTCTGATCCAAGTGGTTGGGAGGATGTGTTTCCAAACGAACCCCGTACCAAAGAAGAGGTGGAGAACAAGTATGGGGCAGGGTGCCACACCTTCCCTGTGACGAATCAGATTACTGGATTGGTGGTTGAGGGCCCCAAGCTTTTCTTCATAGCTTCAGCGGATACTGACTTTGATACGGATCAGCCGGTGCTTTGCTTTGGAGGGGGGACATGGTTGCTGGATGCTAAAGCTCAAACATTCATGGAGGATCGGGTTGATTGGGTATAATATATTTAAACATATTTAAACATGTTTTATTCAAATGATATCAGTGATCCCCCCTGAGAATTAAAAACAGTTTTGAAAAAACCTCCGACATCCAGGAGCACCCACGGAAAGGCTTCCTCTTCGATATCGACAGTGATCAACGAAAGGTGGTTTTGGAGGACCCTGAAATCACTCAAATTGATCAAGCCAACATACAAAAACCACATGTATAGTGTCATTATATCTAAAAATAAATATATATACGTATATATATAATATATATATTGCATGCTGCCACCCATGAACCCTGTAGAATCTTCCAAAAAAAGGGCGGAACATGGATATGCCCCATCACTCTTGTCAGGATGATGAGGGAAATGATGGACCTCCACTCACCTTGCGCCAAACCCTCATCTCCATTGAGCAATCTGGCCTTGTGGACTTTGAGATTGCAGGTCACAGCTGTAAGCGACCACCTTCCGTGTGCCAAGGGGCGGATGAAATAGATAGGTTTCTCGGAAGAAGGTGTTTAAACAATTGACTGTCATTGATTAAAACATCATAGTTGGTGATGAACAACATCCTGATCCCGTTGGGAATGGCTAAACGTTGATACAAGTCATGGATTTTTCGATTTTCTTCATCAACCGTTAATGGTTTTCATCTGAATAATAAGTGCATCACCACCAGTCCCCGGATCTACGTCGTTAGAGAACAACCCTTAGCAGTGGTCTGCCTAGGTTCGAGATATCTGTTTCTACAGGAAACCTGATGCTTTGGAAACCTACCACTGTTCAACTCAGAAATGTGAAGAGCAAAAATGTTGGCTCTTACTTTGATGGCAACCAGATCTTGGAGTCTCCTGCTGTTGAACAGGCTTGGGTTTTGGTCTGAAAACACCAAAAGCAACACCGCTGATTTCTCTTGAGTTTGTGCTATTAAAATATGGGTGTTTCCAAAACTAGGGGTACCGCAAAATGCATCGTTTAGACTTAAAACCCCATTGAAATTGATGATTTGGGGGTACCGCTATTTTTGGAAACACCCATATTTAGATTCACAATAGATACTTATATAATATGTGTATTGTAGCATGTCGATACTTTATATATATATACAGTACATGCAGATATTTTATGTATGCTGGATATTTACCATGTAGATATATTATATGTATACCGTACTTTGTCCATGTGTAGGGTCACCACTGTGGGGCCAGCCCTGCTGTCAGGTGTGGCGACTGAGAACGTACCGTGTTGAAAAAATTGTGGGGGCTGCAAAACCCCTTCTGTTTCTGAAAAGGAAGCTGACACTGCAAACAAAGCAGGCCCAGCGTATTTTGTGATTGTGAGCATATGGCCCCCCGTTTTGATCACAACATACAAATAATCAAGTCTTTTTTTGGATCAACTGGAAAGTTTGGGTCAAAAAGCTCACATTGGGGAACCATGCAATTGATGGATCTTGTTGGAATCAGCCAAAATCAACAACCACCTCCAAATACACAATGAAATTTAACATGGGAGCTAGCTGCTAGTTAAGAATGATGGGTCTTGTATAAACCATTCCTGTAAACATACAGTATCTCAGTATTCCGTTTGCGGCACCCATGTTAAATTTCAAGGGGGATTATTATAGGGGATTCTTTAAATAAATTTGGTTGATGGCCAATGGGACCCCCAACGTTGCTGGGGATGATGATGTGGACGATGTGCCACACAACCAACTGGCAAGCACTGCCACCCGTTTCTCAAAAAAAAGGCCTTGATGCCTCAATGTCCAGTGCTGTCCTTGCAATCAAGGGTTTGGACGGATGTTGGATGGAGATGTTGAAGGTGGGTGTTTCCAAAAATAATGGTACCCCCAATAATCATCCAGTTTGAAAGGGTTTTCAATTATAAACCATCCATTTTGGGTTACCTCCATTTTTGGAAACGTGTAGGTGGTGACATTGATGGTAGTATTTGTTGGTTTTCTGGGTTGCAATTTGATATGAACAGTTATCAACAAAGATTTTGTCAAAATAATGTTCATCAATTGCCAGTTCAGCTTGAGCACCAGTGGCTTTTGATATTCAAGGGGTTCAATCTATACTCTCTAAGTGGCTTTTGATATTCAAGTGACCTCCTCGACCCCTGCAATCGGTAGCGATGATGGATGATGTTGAAACCGTTATCGATGTGGAGTCACAGGAGAATGATTTCTCTGAGCCCACCCCTTCACCAACCCTGGGGTTCCATCTCATTACAGCCGAAGCTCCCTCCTACAAAGATTTTAGCCCTAGCATGTGGAAGCCAACACTTTGTGGTGAAAAGCGTGTTTTACCTGAACGTTTGGCCGAACCTGTGACGCCCACCAGGACTGAGGGGAGACCAACTTACACTGAAAACAGCCTCCCTAGCAACCTCATGGTATACATAATATGAAATTCATTAAGGTCTAAAAATTCATACATCGCATAGCATCCCCAACTTTGAAAAAAGGCGGATCTCGAAACAAAATAAGCAAATTGTATGACGAGGACGATGAAGCTTCGTCGCCTACACCGCCTTCAATCCTTTGCAGTTCCTATGGGGCATGTGACCACTGCTGCAAAAAGCAAAGCCTCCCCACAAGGTGATAAGCAAGTTGTGCGCAGCCTCTTCACTGACCATGATGATGCGGAGGAGGAGGAGGAGAACATTTGGTCGCAAGAAACCCTGGTTTTAGGGGCTGAGATCGAGGAGGAGCTTGACAAAGATGGCACCAAGACTGGTCGTCTTCCTGGACTTCCTCAAGATCCTGACGGTGGTGATCAACCTGGTGGTTCTAAGGACGAGAAGGACGACAAGAAGGACAAGGAAGGACCTGGTCTTTCTGGACTTCCTCAAGATCTTGAAGGTGGTGATCAACCTGGTCTTCCTCGACTACCTCAAGTTCCTCAAGGTGGTGATCATCCTGGGCTTCCTCAAGAACCTCAAGGTCCTCAACCTCAAGGTGGTGATCTTCCTGGACTTCCTCAAGAACCGCAAGGTGGTGATCAACCTGGTGCTTCGGAGGAAAAGAACGAGAATGAGAAGAATGGCAAGGATGGACCCGGTCTTCCTGGACTTCCTCAAGAACCTGACGGTGGTGATCAACCTGATGTTTTGGGGAAAAAGAGCATGGAGGGCAAGGATGGACACCATCAAACTCCTGAAGGTGGTGAACAACCTGGTCTCCCTGAACTTCCAAAAGGTGGTGGTGATCGACCTGGTGTTTCGGGGAACAAGGTTCAGGAGAGGAAAAACAAATACACCAAGGGACCCAAACGTGCTAGAGCTTCTAACCAGAAGAACAAGAATGAGAAGAAGAATGGCAAGGGTGGACCCGGCACCAAGCTGAGGATCAAGAAGAGAATCAAGAAAACGCCTGAGGAGATTCGTGAAACTCACCGGAGATGTTCCAAAAAGTGGCATGATAAATGGGCCCGCAAAGGTGTTCCGAAAGATCAGACTGGCACCAAAGACAAGACAGCACCTGGTAGGAAGAAACTACCTCAAGAGATTTCTGATGCCCTGGTCTTAGACAAGATGGAGGGCTTCATGCCAGTAACAAACGACCTCAGGAAGACCAAGGCTGCCTTTGTGAATGCATATGTGGACCTTTGCAACCAGCAGGAGAATCAGCAAGCATCTGATGGCGGCAGCAACCACGTCATGCTCACTAAAGGGGAGAAATACAAGAAGGGATTGGAGAAGTGGATGTCTTCGGCTCTTAGGGCTACTTTGAACAATGGCAAAAACAAAGATTTTGCCCTGGTGCCAACCTCTTAGAGGGGAGGCCCTTTGTGTCTTTGAGATTTACTTTAGTTCCCAAACACGTCACCTGTGGAGCTGCTTGGGGTGTCGGCTCTACAGTGATCAAAAACAAGAGATCCAAAACAGGTTGCCTGACGAAATTGTATCGTATTTTCTCATCCCTCTCATCATCACTTAGCGGTCCATCCCTTTTTGAATTTCTCCTCATCCAGGCTGCCCATTGGTAGCTGCAGCGGTCAGCCGCAGTTGGCGCAGCAGTGGCAGCGCTGGGTTTGGATGGATGGATGGATGGATGGATGGATGGATGGATGGATGGATGGATGGATGGATGGATGGATGGATGGATGGATGGATGGATGGATGGATGGATGGATGGATGGATGGATGGATGGATGGATGGATGGATGGATGGATGGATGGATGGATGGATGGATGGATGGATGGATGGATGGATGGATGGATGGATGGATGGATGGATGGATGGATGGATGGATGGATGGATGGATGGATGGATGGATGGATGGATGGATGGATGGATGGATGGATGGATGGATGGATGGATGGATGGATGGATGGATGGATGGATGGATGGATGGATGGATGGATGGATGGATGGATGGATGGATGGATGGATGGATGGATGGATGGATGGATGGATGGATGGATGGATGGATGGATGGATGGATGGATGGATGGATGGATGGATGGATGGATGGATGGATGGATATGATGATGATGATGATGATGATGATGGTGATGATGATGATGATGGTGGTGGCGGTGTTGGGTTTTCAGGTCTACTTACCTTGAATATAGATCCACTTACCTTGAATGTGACATCAATTTGGATCGAAGAAAATCGTTGAATTTCAAGTGCTA
Organism: Breviolum minutum Mf 1.05b.01; assembly: GCA_000507305.1. Taxonomy (NCBI): domain Eukaryota; class Dinophyceae; order Suessiales; family Symbiodiniaceae; genus Breviolum; species Breviolum minutum. The sequence goes on from DF239525.1 coordinate 135,113, forward strand.
TGATGTAGAAAAATGACCATGTTGGACCCATCCTCGTATTTTGGTTTTGTTCACGTACAGGTTATCACGATGTTGATGGGCACGGTGTTGGGAAACAATCCAACATCTGCCGATGGGAACATGTCTCCTGGTTGTTGCGCCATGTACTGTTTTGTACAATCGGCTGGTCATTTTTTTCACTGGCTACCATGCTCCTGGGAGGAAAGTGAAGCATATCAATCAAGTGAACAAGGATTTGACAGACATGAATGAAAATACATCTCTGAATTTTCTATCCTTCTATCGTTTAGAATCACCAGCTGATAGGGTTTTTTTCCATAAAATTGGACTTCTCGATACTTCCTCATGCTGATTGAAGTGGTTTCATTGGTTTCTTTTGGGGGTCGAGATACTGTTGATGGTTCAGAAATCTTGCATCAGTTAGTACAGTACACTGTTTACCCTATTATCTATATCCCAGGTGGCTGCGTAGCAATTTTGTCTTCCATCTAACAATACCCCCGAAACTTTGCCACCGCAAGGCGGCTAAAAGCTAAAACAATGACCAGATTGGATCCTGATAGGAATGCAAAATGGGTTCTATAAAGCCAACCTCGAAACCTATCCATGACATCATGACCTCCTGCCTTGAAACAGCCAATCCAAGAAGGCATGAAAAATGAACAGCTCTGCATCTTTGTTATTTTGTTTTCGGATGTCCCTGAGATCTTTGTAAAAGAGCTGTTACTTAGTGAAGTTGGGTCTGTCACGTTGTGTCACTGTCTCCTTAATCAACTGTTCCATTTTTCAGGACAAAAATCCTCTGATTTTGGGTCCCCACGGTTGAAGCCCAAACTGCCATCAACACGTCCGAAGACACTTCCGGAAAAGTAACAACATGAAACCCAACAAGCCCATTGAACTCTATGACTGTAGGAGAATTGAAAGTGCCAATGACAGGTATGGCGTTCAGATCCAAACAAGTGGAACGTGCAAGCGAACATGCATGAGCCACATGTACAAAGAACCCCTTCATGACTTGATGACCTTTGCTTTCGTTGAAGGAAAAGGAAACAACTAACAACTCCTTATCCCTCTTCCAGCCAAACATTGTCAAGATTGTCAAGGAACCATATTTGACTCTGGCATGAAGGGCATTTCTAGGTCCTTAGCACAAGAATCAGGCAAGTTTCAGTGGCCAAAGCTATAGGGCTCGCGACCAAGAATCAACAAGTGGAAGCAAAAAATGCTATCAAATGCTACGGTTGTTGGTAGTTGAACCACCCATCCGAACAAAAAAAAATCAAGTCAGCTTTTTTGAGCCATGAGGCTTCAAAAGTTGAACATGGAACTTGAAAATGAGACTTTTTCAAACCAATTCCGAACTTGCAACGTCATGATTTTCAGATTTGATGTGCTTCGTTCGACATCACCAAACGTTTGGTGGTGAAGGCCCTTCCATCCAGCCGGAATAGGATTCCAGGATGGTGGTTGAGGGTAGAGTCTCGCATGTCTCGCACTTCTGGGCTACGATGTGATTGGACGTGTTCCCAATCATGCTGTGCCAATCATCAGGGGATTCTTAAAAGAAGTCAACTTGATGAAACACCACTTTGGCGAATCACATATCGAATATCTATTCAAGCATGTAGCTTATTCATCTAATCATATAGTATCACTTCAAGCTACAACATCTAGCAAATAATCACCATAAAACACTAAATCACCAAACCTTGCAGAATAAGGAACATACATCTAGGTTGAATAAAGCCCAGCTTGACTTTCAGTGAACATCGTTTGAACGACCTTTTTCAAAACATGTATACCATCCCTACTAGTTTGTGCCATGGTTCCTAAAAAAATCATATGAGAACAGGTAGTTTATCTCGCTATTTACACGGTTTTAATAGGTTTGGTGCATCCCAGCTATATCCAAACATCTCCCATCAACAGGTATAGTTTTACTCCCATCCTCTCACACCCAAGTCTCAGAAGGATACGGGGAAAAGCGAAAGGCCACAAAATAAGATCCAAAGACCTCGGTCATGTGAATAAACCAGTCATGTGGGGATGAAATACGACCCAGATATGTGGGAAATATAATAAACCAAACCATATTATAAGGATCCCTTTGAAACAACCAGTATTTCATGGAAAGTAAGGCTTGGGTCGTTTTTTTCCGTCTCATTTGAAGTCTTTTTTTTCCCCTAGTCTTCCCAAGACCTTTCGAGGATCGGTGGAAAAAAGGACCCCCCATCCTGAGGCCTTTTAGGAGGTCGAAACACCGATCCTCACCAGGTATTTGGAGGATTTTGGAAGAGTAGGATACATCTAATATAATGAAGTCAGGAAGCTCCCCCAACAAGCGACGACAAACTTCAATGAAGTCGTGGAGAATTCCGCAAAAAAGGTCATTTTGAAGCAAAAAGACATGTTTGGGTTCCGACTCAAACTTATGAAGAATCCATAAGAATCCCCCAACAACCCAAAAGAATTGGAATGGTATTATAGGTAAACATGGACGTCATACCCTTCAACTTCAACTTCAATACCAAGTCAAGTAAAGCAAGAAAATCTCAGAAGTGAGACTCTCAAACAAATTTCTCGGTGACCAAACCTTGAGACTGAACTTGTGGGAAAAAAATGGTTGGAATAAAACTGCAAATTCCAAAATCATGCCTACAAAAATCCAGTTAATTGACCTTAAGTAAGTCTTAGATTCATCTGCGACTCGCGAAACAATCTCAAAAAAAACCGAGGCACCGCCATGCAACCGGGCATGAATACATTGAGGCCAACGATCAAAGCTAAAAGAGGCTCTACCTGGCAACCCGCCAAACGATGGTCGGATAGTCGGATAGTCTCAAACATGGAAATTGAGGGGAAGAAAAATTACCAAGCAGGTTGTATACACCGTGTTACCACCCATGAATTTGGATATTCAGTTTCCTAGATAGAACATCAGTTTAAATTCATATATCGGATGCTCTAGCATACTATTGTTTAAGTGAATGAGGAAGATAGTTGTCCTTTAAAAGGGTGGGAGCAATACAATGAAAATTTAGGACGATACAGTTGACTGACTGCAATCTCACATTTTTGAAGGTGTTGATCTTGAGGTGATGTTTGCTGGATGAAACATTGATTTAAGGTGAAAGGTCATTAAATTGAAACTGAATGGTAAGTACTACGGTGATGGCCCAAATCCTGCAACAGTTGATATGGAGAAAAATCACATGCTCACAATGCTTCATAAGAATCAGGTGGTGTTTGGGCTTTTATTCATCAACAGCAATAGCACTTACACAGTGGAACTGCAACACAAAAACATCTGCTGGCAAACAAATGGCTCACTGGAAATTCCCTGAAACTCAATTTGGACATTCATCTACAGGTGCATGTTCCACCGCTATATTAAAGTTAGGATTCCAAATATACACTATGCGATAACAATGCCTATCATCAATAGCTGTTTCTGGTTCCCTTACTAGGTGGTAGGTGATATATAATCACCCAATTGGCAGTATATACCACTTATATACCAGTTATATATTGCCAATTGGGTGATTATATGCTACCGATCCCACCTTTTAAGGGAACCAGGTTTCACTCCCTTGATATCATGGTTGGTTCATACAGATTCCATAGGAACCCCACAACCTTCATCTTTAGGGGTTCTGACCCATATTTTGAGGGCTTAGAGTAAAACCTTCATATTTCATCTGGTTGGTGGTTTCAACCCACTTGAACAAATATTAGTCAAAATGGGAATCTTCTCCAACTAGGGATGAACATAAAAAATATTTGAAACCACCACCTAGTCATGGGTTTTGGGGGGCCAAAAGGTACATTATATCTACTATTCTCCTATAGAACCTTAGCCATTACTTGTATCAATTCACTGATATACTTGTAGCTGCGATGTTGTTTGTTGCTCCCATCAACAATATCCAAAACAACGAAACCCTTCACGAAAACGAGGATCTGCAACAAATATATGTCCCAAGTTTTGGGGAGGTTTTTCGCGGATCATCACCAAAAAAGAACAAACAGTCATTCATGTCATGTCATTCACAAACCTCAGGGCATAACCCAAACACTCAAAGAGGCTGTAACATATTTATATACCTATACGCTAATTGACCATTAAACATTCACCATTCATGTAACATGTACGTAAATATACCAGTCCCATTAAGTGTCTAGGTAAGAAACACCACCGTTTCGTGTGTTCTTTTGCAACGAACCAACACATCTCAGCAGTTCAGGTAAAGTGGAGGCTTGACCCAACGTCAAGTTCACCTATATCCCCTCTGCAGTCATTGGGATTTAGTAGCCGTTTAGAAAAATCGTTCATCAATGGTGGGGATTGGTGTGGGAAGGGTCCTCCTCTTCCTTTTTGAACAATTATGTAATTGATACAGTGCAGATGTAAATGTTCATGATTTTTCCGTGTTCTCTCTAGGTTTGTTTATTTCTTTTCGTGCAGTTATACCATGTCACCATGTCGTCGGCTGCCAAATCATTAGATCTTGAAAAAAAAACGACTAACGACCCACGAAGGTTCGTTCACGAGGAAAAACGGGGGGCCGGGCCTTCACAGCACCGAAGATCAGCATCAATAGCAGAGGCAAACCAGTCATGATGCCTTACCAGTCGACGTGGGCCCACAAGCTGATGGATTAGTAGAAGCAGATTTTTTTCCACGGTGATTTCAACTATACATCGACAGTCAGTCTGGGTGGGGGGGTGATGTCATTGACGTTTTGGGATGATTAGTAGATTTGACTCTCCCCCCCGGCCTTCCGTGTGTGTTCTCCCCCAAAGTAGGGGAGGAATGACCCCAAACTCCCCTAATCCCCCTTGAATAATGTTCAAGGGTAGGAAATTTGGATTCGCGCTCTCCAAATTCTGGGCTTGGGAATCCCCAAATCCCCTCACCCATAGGATCCATGTATGGTATATTTGCCTACAGTTGGTTCATTTTTATGGCAAATTAGTAGGCAAATATACCATTCCCATGGATCCAATGTGTAAGAAATTGCTGTCTCATCCCATGTGTGTAACGAAACCATTAAGGTTGTAGGGCAACAGTCCACGGACATCCAAAAAAACACCATATCTACCGAGGAGGTGAGTTTTTTTTTGGAAGAAACATCCAACCTGCAAAGACGTATTCGGAGATGACCCATGGAGTCCTTTAAAATAAAATCTCACATACCATCCCTGAGGCTATCATACTGAAAATTGATGCTTGGAACATGACATTGCATTTTGGGATGGCTTATTTCAGGTGCGAACTGGTAGTTTCAGGATGTTTCGGGGAGGGTAACTCCTTGAAAAACCACCAGAAATGATGCCAATAGGTTTCGAAAAATAAGAGGCCATATCTAAAAAAGAAACGTTTGGTGGATATTTGCGATGGATCTCTGAGATTAAAAACACCAACTGACACTAGATTCAAACTACACGTGTTTCATGTATATAAACTTATACCAGCACCTTCAAAAAGGTTGCCAAAATAAACCCTAAAGGGATGGTGAAAAACACGCCTTTTAGGAAGCATTTGGCACTCCTTTGAAGGTGCTGGTATGTGTAGATATACATTTTGGGTCATGTTGAAAGGCCATGGACCGTGGGGGACACCCAATGACATCCCAGCCAGCATCATTCTGAAGCCCCCCAACAATCCCTCGATAGCTTTAGACATCCCACCTTATCCCTCTTTGAGCTGATTCCCTATTGATACCCACCTCCGGTGTATGTGTATAAGATCTTTTCTTTCGGTTGGCTTGCAGTGTCTTGAGTGACTCAGCCTATTTTGGGGGGGGGGTGTGGTTGCATCAATTATGTGGCATTAAATCTATGATAATCATGTCCATCAGCATCATTCATCAATGATTTATCATAGGCAGCACGAAGCTGCATTGCCACATTATGGGCGGAATCCATCCAGCCCTGTGCAGTGCCCTCCATCTCTTCAAGATGTTGCATCTGCTTGGCACATTGAACTGCGAGATTGGCCATGGCTTTACACAAAGGTCCAGGATATCTCTTCAATTGCGCCGTGTTGTACACCGCTCCATCTCTTCCCATCCTCAGTGGTGGTGGTAGTGTGTCTGTGACACGATACCGTTCCATCCACGCACGATACTCCTTGCCAGTACCATGAGGAGTTGTGATGAGTAGGTCGGTTGGTTTCGGTGAAATTGCTCCCCAAAATCCTTGTGCTATAGGAATAAGAGAGACTTGTCTACACTGCATCAGTATGTAGATGATCGGCAACACCCAAATGCTTGCTGGTTGTTGTCCTTCACGTCGTCCTGGCTTTCCTGGATGTTCGATGAGGGCTCCAGCTCCAGCACAAAGTTGACAAATGAAGATGCGGATCATGTATAAAAGCAGTGAGTTTGAGCAGACCAGCTGGCGAAGTTCTTTAATCGTGAGGTGATGCCAACCCCAGATTTCTGAAAAACGCTCTTCTCCTGATCTAAGAGGTCTGGGACCTTGCTTTGACTCATAATGTCTCCATCTAGAGACACTCCACGTCTCGCAAGGTGGTCCACCAAATGCAAAGTGTATGGCACCGCTAAGTGCCAACTCTGCCCAGTAGTCTTGCGTCGCCGGTCGTAGCAAATCGCCATGTTCTTTGGACAACATGATGTCCAGCGAAATGGGAAATAGGGAGACTCCTTCGGTCTCACTCATCTCAAGCAATTTGCTATGCAGATCATTTGGACGCTTGACTCCAGAGTAAAGGTGTAGTACGAAACGGTATCGCAACTTGCATCTGGGTACTGAGTTGATGTCGTAGAGCGGGACCTCGGCATAGTTTCGCAATTGGGTCTCAAAATCAATACTCTCCTGTCGCGTAGTGTGCTCCGTCCTTGCGTCCAAGAGTAGTTGTTGAAAGACCGCAGCGATGGTCTGCTTGGTGTCCTCGTCTTCGTAGTAGTGCATCATCCCGTCCTGTACTTCTCTAATCTCATGCACTGCAACTGGGTGTTCACTCAGCACTGATCGTAGTCGTTGAATATCGGTTTTCTGCGCGAGCCATTGACATCGGCAAGCCTCTTCCAGTAGTCTCCTTGTATGGACAGTCATGGGCCATCCGTGTCGCTGCGGCAATGTATTCTCGTTGGTTGCTTCCCAAGGATGTAGGGTTGCTCGACTTTCGATATCTTTGACAGCCTTACTGCCAAAGGCCGGTTCCACTGGTGTCCACCATTGTTGCGCAGCTACTGTTGCCGCACATGTTGGCGATGTCTTGAAATGTCGTGCCAATCTTGGTTCTGTAGGAAATTGATGACCGCATGCTGCGCACACTCTTCCAGTCTGTAGTTGTCGACAGTGATGTACTCGTCCGTGAAGTTTGAAGGCATGTACTGCCCAACCTCTGTAGCTGTCATAGTTCTTGCCACATAGGGTGCAGTGGTACGCCTCCGTAGTATGAACTTCCGTCGTCAATTGTATCGGAGCCCCATGTTGTTGAAGTAGTTGCAAAAAGGTCTCATGCGCCTGTTGCACTTCTCCACGTAGTTTCCTCTGAAGAATAGCATTAGTTGCTGTTCTCCGCAATAGTCCTTTCCATTTGCGTGGGTTGTGTCTGATGTAATCATGCCAATGATTCCAATCATGTCGTGGATGGGGGTGAGTAGTGAACCCTGCAATATGTCGATATAGCCATGTAAAGTCCTCTTTCACCATACCCAGCCATCTCTGTTCGAGTCCAAGCAATACCCAGTGGAATGCATGATCTCTTAGAAGGTACTGTCCGTATGCCCGTAGCCTTGCGATGCGTAGTTCTTCTTCTGGATGTAGTTGTTCAACCTGTATCAGTACATGGTCATCCGTCATGTGCTTCACAATGTCAAATTTGTAAAGTCGGTATAGGAGCTTTCTATACATCATCATGATGCCATGGTTCCAGAGTTTTCGGTCCTTCTGGTTCAGGGGCCCCATAGATGACATGTTGTACATGGTCGCCGTCATTGCCGTCGTCCGCATCACCATGACTCGTTGTGGTAGATCGACCTGAGGGTTCCTGTATATCTTGGTGTGGTAGTCCCTGATGCTCTGCTGTCCTTGAGCAAGTCGATGTACCAGCTCGTTGCGCTGATTTGCTCCATGCGATAGGAAACTTCCCAGGTGTCGGTACTTTGAAACGAGTCTGAGTGCGACCGGTTCCTGGAGGTCTGTGTTGAGGGGTAGGCTGCATTTGTATTCATTGAATAGTAGGCGTCGTACTTTCAGGGCGTTGCGTCCCTTAGGTGTGACAACTGCTTCTGTTTTCCCTGGCCCCATATTTGGTGTCATCCCATAGGATAAGAGCCGTCTGATCATGGTTTCTGCTGTGGCCACTAACTTACCATGTAGTTGCTCCGCGTCCTCCGCATCAGCCAGTATAGTGACGTCATCCGCCCATGCAACAATACCTTGTCGTACTGGGTGCTGTCCAGCTTCCGCATGTACCCCTGATTGTTGATTCCAGTAATAATCGCGCAGGATGTTCATGTCGTAGAGGTCGCACTCCAGCCGGTCCAGCAGCCGGCCAAAGGCAAGCGACCACAGGACGTCTGCGAAGGAGTCCCCTGGACGAGTGCCACGGTACGTGAGTACCGGACACTCGTCGTTTTGTAGAACGAACCGGGATAGATGTGGTCGCAGGGCCAAGTCGTCGATGGCTGGGCCGTGCTCTATCATAGCAGCTACGTCCTGTATATGCACATTGTCGATCTGCATTCTCTTCAAAAATGCCATTATATTTTCATCGCTACAATCCGAGTGTATTGCTTGCTGGCGCAACACTCGGTAAAACGCCTCTTGTATGTCCACGAAGACTGCGTAGGCGCTGCGATTGTTATGGCAATGGTGATCCAAGAAAGCTTTGACCATATGAGCTGCCTGAGTGACATGCGGAGCTCGTTGTGCAGTGAATTGAAGGCTCGTGGCATGCTTGTGTAGATGTGGCATGAGTCGGCGACGATATGCTGTATGGAAGCACTTCCCCAAACTGCTACTCACCAACAACGATCTGTAGTTACTACAGATCCTTGCATCTCCTCTGCGTTTGAACGCCGCCACAAGCCTCCCTCCTTTGTGTTGGAGGCTTTCGCATCTGAAGATGCTTTGTTTGAGGAAAAGGGCCCATGTCAATCTGGCCACCACACCAGGGAATTTGTGGAGGATCTCTGGCGGAAAGTGATCCATTCCAAGGGCCTTCCCCGGCTTGGAGTGCCTCATTGCGGCTTCCAATTCACAAAGGCTAGGAATGTCGCTGAGCGAAAGTGTCTCTGGCTCATCACATGCAGGTTGTCGTCTAAGAAGATCTTGTATAGTGGTGTCAGATCCTCCTTCCATACTTGCGAAATGTTCTCGCCATCTCACCTTCGCTTCTTCAGGGTTGGCTGCTGGTCGTCCGTCGCGCATCAGTACCATCGGTAAGGCCTTTCTCCCAAGGTTGGCCGTTCTCTTGCCTAATTTCAACGGTTTCAATTTGCCCATGATGGTGGTCTTGTCAGCCGTAGGAATTTCTTGTAGCATATTGCGCACATAGATCCCACGGTCTTGTCGGATAGAAATCTTGAGTTGGTGTGCTGCTTGTTGATGCCGTTTCCACATAGAACTGATCTTGATGGCATAGATCAGGATGCGTATTTGTTGATCTCTGTAGATGCTGCTGTATCGCCAGACTCGTAGAGCGGTCCATTGATGGAGGCTGTTCATAGCTCGATGATGTCCCGCCAAGACCTTCTTCAGTCTGTTTTTTATAGAGATGCACTGCCAAGTCTCTTCTGTGAAGATCTTACTGCGTGTTCTCTTCGTAGTCGGCATAGGGAACGTGTCGGTGAGCTGTTTCTCCACAAAATGCTCAATACGTGCCGCATGAGTGGTAACATCGACCTCCCATGGTATAGGAGGCATCCCTTCGAGACAACTTTCAATGTCAGATTCTGATGCTTGTAAGAGTCGTTGTCTGTCAAAGCGTATGCCATGTGATTTCTTTGGACATAATTGAAAACAGCCTTGAACTTCCAGAGTCACCGCGGTATGGTCAAGTCCAGCTGTGCCTGAGTCCAGTCCTGCACATGGACCGGACCATAGATGTAGACTTCGCCAAGTCAATGGTATTGCAATAAAGTCGTTTCTCGCCTGAAAACGTCCATCATTGCTGGTCCAGGTAACGACTTCTCTGTCTTCATGCCATTGTCCAAATGTAGATGGTAATAGCAAACCAAACTGTAAGATATAGCGACTAAGGCACTCATCTCCCACACGAGGTTTGTCTCTGGCGATTGATGTCAGTTCACCAATCCCTTCATCAGGATGTTGTGGATCTGCATTGGCATCAATCATAAGAATGAGGTGGTTGCGTTGTAAATACTTTTGGGTCAGGACTGTCAACTTGTCCCACCATGTCGTGATAATTTTCCGAGACTGTCCGCTATGAGGTGCATGTGCGACGCAAAAGAGCAACTGTAGAGGTCCGTCATGATATACTGTAAGCATAATTTGCGCCTCAGCATGGACCACTTGTGCGTGCTGTCTCTGGAAGAAATATGAAGTCGAAGAGCTCCGTGCATAAGGCTTCGTTCTCAAGAGCCACAGCTCACATCCACCTGAACCCGTATTGGCTCCAGCTATGATGCGCACAAAGTTGGAGTCGCAGGGATCAACGATGGTAGATCTCGTTTCTTGAAGTCCCAATGCATGGATCTCATAATATTCTGCTTGTTCACGTAGTAGTGCTGCACGGCCTGCTTCACGCAAAGAGCTGACATTGTAGCTACCGATGCGCATGTGTAGCCAAGCCTCATCTGAAACTCCTGTATGCTGATCTGGGATCCTGAGCCATTGTAGCTGAGGGTCTGCTGGCTGGAGACCTGTACCACAAAAAGCATTGTCTATGTAGTCAGGTAGTTCGCCTGGCTTGCGATCAATTTCCAGAGGTAGCCATGCCCACAGAATGTTTGGATAGCTGCCATGGAACCAGTGTGCCAAGTTGACCTTGGGTTTCCATGGCTGGATTTGGCGTCTTCTAATGGCGTTGGCAATCATGTCTGCCATTTCATTGCCAAATTGTCCTGTGTGGCCACGTACATGATCTAGACCAATATCTTTCCCAATGTTACGCCTGAGATGCCAAACCAGTTGGTATGTAGCACGCAACCGTGTAGCGATGCTGTCATCAGGCTGATATCCCCAGGCGCCAGTCGCTGCATTGAGAACTGACATTGCATCCGAGGCAATGTGCATAGGTCTTGAATCGTTGGCCTGTAGGATCCATAGTAGGCACCAGATCAGTGCCTCACCCTCTCCAGCTCGAATCTCATACTGCGATGCTCCAACCCATGTAGGCGATAGTGGGTCCAAGTCATTGAAGTCGCCAGCCCAAGCCAGAAATCTCATGGCTGTAGGATCATTTGCGTGACTGGGTCCTTCAAATACTACAAACGCCCAAGTACTCTCAAACATCTCATTGTGCTTACCAGCAGATCCATCCGAAAAGATGTAGATGTCCGTGTACTCCTCAGCCTGGATTGTCTCATGCTCCACAAGTGCTGCATTGGTGGCAGGGTGGTAGTCCAAGCCGATGGTAAGGGGATGTGGCCTATCTGTGTTAGACCACGGCCATACCAAACCATGTTCATCATCAATCACATCAACATCAGCATCAATCCTAAAAGTATATCTAGTTTGATCTGATGCAACCTCACCCCCGCCAGGAATGTCACGGCTATTGGGATCTGACGTATCGATAGGGAGATAAACTCTTGGCACCGTTCCGGGGCTACTACCTATCGTTTGAACTGTCGATGCAAAACTGGTCGCTTGTGGACCCGGCATCATACACGTACTCTGTACAGTGCATTTCCGCTCATCCGTCTGCTCAACCAAATGGCCAGTGAGTTTCCGTTGGGATTTGTAGTAATCGATGGTGTGCTTCAAGGTCGCCTGTAGTCCGATGAAGTTGATCAAAAACAATCCTTTCTCAGTCAAATTGGTGCGGTCAATCACACCTTCAACTGGCAGATGTAGATCGTCTACAGGATTTCCAGGTGGTGACAGTCGTTGAGAGCTGTGTTGTTGCCACCTGTTCAAATCCTGTCGTAGTTCTCCTCCATGCATTGGAATGTTCCTTGTCTCTGTTCGTGGTCTACTCAAAAGGGATTCCATCATAGGTGTCGATAGTGGACTGTCAATGTCCTCCTCAATCTGTGGGTTCCCTGGCGGTGGTAAGCCTTCCAAAGGCTCTCTACACACCAGATAGTTGGAAGACATAGTGGAGTAGATCCAAAGCTGTCGCAGGGGCGGTTCTAGATCGTCGAACTGTCTCTCTGCAGGTAATCGTCCTTCACGTACTTGTATTGCCAGTGCTTCCGCTCCCACAACAAGATACGTAAAGGCCAAGGTTCGCAGAATTTTTCCATTGCTCGGCGTCTTGTCTAGCCTGCGTTGCTTCCTCTTGATCTTGCCTTTGACCTCTGGCTGATATATTTGCCTACCCAAGATCATCGCCGCCACATACATGATGGAGGCATTGAATATCCAGTAGTCAGCTCGGTCATGATTCATAGCATTGCCAGCATTGGCCTCAGTCAGTTGTTCGCTGGGTCCTCTGGAGGAGGATGCCTGCGATGGTCTGGGCCGATTGTCAACAATGTTGGGTTGTCCGTTCCTTCCATTGTCCAGCATGGCGAGCCCCGTCTCATCAAGATGTCCTAGGCCTTCCGCCTGTGCCGACACTTGGAATGAATCTGCCATGCGTCTCTCCGTTTCTTCATCCAAGACATTGGTGATCGTGGTTCTAATGTAGTCCCCATGTGTCACTATCCTTCTGTCCCCCTCCGTCAACAATTGTCCGTTTTTGTAGACCCTGCATGTATGTTGTGGTCGTTGACAAAAGTCTTGAAGGCTGTTGGCCTGTAGGATATCGTCCCTCTCTACATGAGGTGGCAGAGGTAGGGCTCTCTGCAACGTAGTGTCGAGGGTCTGTACTACATTAAGTACAACTTGATGAAGCGGACTTTGCAAATCACATAATGCCACCACAACATAGATATGTGTCTCATCGCTTTGAGGGTAGTCGGCGTTGTACGTAGGATGTACACACTCGATTCGCCAGGGATGATATCTGAGATCCTGCCAGTGTTGCATCACAATCACCAAGTTGTTGATGTTGGTGGTGTGCATGGCTTGAATCAAGTATGGTGGCCTTAGAGTTCGTCCCAAGGGTCTGTATATGATCAGGGCGTCAGACATGTAGGTGTCTGCCAGATGCAGCTCATCGATGCTCTCTTGCGTTGTGTAGCTGCTCGTCCAACTTGATGTGTCATCACTGGCAATGCCCGAGATGGGCATTGGCAGCTCTCCTTCGCTGTCGGTATCATGAGGTGGTTCCAGCTTGAAGGCCTCAACCATGACATAGTCCCCATGGGAAAACTTCATCCATCTCGATTCTGTTGGTACTCCATTGTGATGTATGTGGCATCGATGCGTAGATGTACAGGCTTGTAGAAGATGCATCTCCTCCAAAAACGACACCGTAGCCTCGTCATCACGCATCCATGGTCGAGCTAGTGCATGTTCCGTAGCTCGTGCGTGATGCCACTTGATTTCTACTGCAATGGCTCTCTTCCGTGGTCGACAGTGTCTTTCCCAATCAGTCGTGATCAGGTAGTGTCTGTGTGTAGTTGGGAAGTAGGAGCTCGTATAGGCCGCACCATGCATAGGATGTAGTCGCCATTGATTGTGAGGTGAGACATCTCTTCGGATGTCAGCCCAAAAGTTTACAATCAATGTCTCGAGGCCGTGAGGTTCTGCAGCATAGTGAATGCGAAGACCATAGCTATGACCCATCTGTCGTAGATCATCCTGCGGTCGTGCAATCGCTGCATCATAGAAGCCTCTAGGCGGGGGTCTCCTCAGTCCATGAGAGTCCTCCATTGATTGCCACCTTTGTGCAAGTCCTGCAGCAGGTGTTGTCTGCAATGTCATTGCCAGTCTTCGCTGACGAAGCCATTGTCTTGTCTGCTCATCTTCCGAGGCATAGCACCTTGTCCAGGTTGATAGGAAGAAGAGCAATATGAGAGGTCTGGTCAGTGTCCACCTGCCTATGGTGTGGTTTCTCACCTTCCTCTCATTGCCACTTACTTGATTGCCCCTTTGTTGTGTCTCATCAAAATCTTGTACTCCACCTGGATCATGATGGAACCACCTCTTCGGGCTCAATACCAAGCCAAACCAGAAGGTGGCCAACATAGTCCAATGTAGAGCAGTGTGCACCAGCCAATCAGGCCGGTCATTCCTCCTCTGTTGTAGTCGATGATGCAAAAAGAATTCTTCTATGGAGCCATCTAGCGGTCCGGGCTCTCTAGGTTCACCATGGCCACCAAAGCTTCTTCTTGCGTCTGCTCTTTCTCCGTAGGCTTCTCTGTCTTGTCGTAGGGCGATGTTCTCACAGGTGAAGGCCTTGCTGTCCTGGCGGCAACTCCGAAAGGTTGCAAGGCATCTCTCTTCTTCTTCATTTCTGTCTCCTCCTCCGACTTGACTGGGAGCGTCTGTGGAGCTTTCACTCCTTGTTCCGGTGTGAAAGCCATAGGCGTGTGTGGAGGCATATTTGGTGATGCCCCTCTCGCCTGTGGGTTGTAGTTCGCCATGAACTCCATCATCTGGTCTTGTAGCTGTTGTAGCTGGTGTTGCATCTGCTGCTTTTCTTTCTCCGATTTGTCCAGTTGTAGTCGAAGTTGCTCCTTCTCGGGGTCTTGCCCTTCTAGGATCTCTTCGATGTCCATGGACTGTTCTTCGGTTTCGTCCACCTTGCCGTCCTTGATCTTTTGCATTTGTTCCCGCAACTCCTGAATTTCTTGCTGGATAGCCTCCGACTCCTGTTTGTGTCGTATCTTCTCCTGTTCGAGATGCCGCTTCATTTCGATGAGGAATGCGGCCATCTGTTGATCTTTGTCTTTCAAGAGTTGCTCTTTTTTGGATATGCGTGTTTGCACCTTCCTCAATTGGTTGAGGTGCTTCTGCTTCGCCTTGATCTCTTCTCGTTCTGCCATGTCCTCCGGCAATAGTGCCGATACTTCTGCTGCAAGCTCCTTGTCTTTTCCAGCATACTTTTGAAGTATGTTCAGCACCTGGTCCGTGGAGATGGAGTTCTGGGATTGTTGCCCAGCCGATGACGAGGAGGATCCACCATCGTATGATGGTAGAGCTTGCGCTGCACCATCTTTCTTTGTATCTTTCTTCCCCTTTCCCGACCCTTTTTGTTGTTGGCCAGGATGCTTCTGTCCTCCTTGATTCTGCCATTTCCGTGTCGTCCATTGATTGCTCATAAGGCGATCCTGAAAAGGAAAGCTCGTTGCAGCCAAATGATTCCACAGAGTTGCAGATATTCGGTATAAAGGTCTGGAGTGATGTCCACAAAGTAGCAATAGCGCCTGTCTGCACCGATGCAATTGACCCTGTGTCAATTCCGACCTGCACTTGAATCTCCGTATCACTTTTCTCGCAGATGCACGTTTTGCTCGAAGCTTTCGGTGCCACACTGGAGATGGTGAACGTGTCGTGGTCGACGGATTTTACCGTCTGGGGTCGCCGGCGATCCTAAAAGGTGTTCCTTTGAGCCCTATGTGTATAAGATATACATAATAAGTCTTAGACACGTTCTGAAGAGGATTCCTTACATAAAATGTTCATATGTTACTATACATATGACATGTGTTGTAATCTTAAGTTCTCTTTATTCAAAAAGATAGAACCAACCAACGTACCAACCCATTGATCCTTGGGATACATCCCATGAGGTTTCTGTTTTCCAAATCCCATGGTTTTGTTTTTGCCTGTCAATTTTTCTCCAAGTAACATAGTGATGATCTCAAACTCCTTGAACCTTCCACCTGCCTGGTTTGCTGGCCGCAACGGCCGGCAGGTCGCAACGACCAGTGATTTTTCCCAATGGATGGGATTCATGAATTCTTAACCTGAATGTTGAAAGGCCATTTTGGGGTTTGGATTCCCTGAATTTTCCGGGGACGACTTGGGGGAAAATTCCCTTACTACTGTAAACTACCTTTTGAGGTGACTTTTTTTGCGTTTTGGTCGCTATACATGGCCTAGATAGATACCAAACATGGCCATTTTTCTAAACTAAGGAGATACATTTTCCAAGGCCTATCATTTTGGGGTATCCAGCCGTAAGCTTTCAGGGATAAACTTCCAATCCTCAAACACAGCTCCAAGAGATTCAAGGGAAAGAAGGGAACAGCCCAATCATTTTCCTCCGGAACACCACATGTACTTATCTCTAAAAGACTGATTGTTTCTCTCTTATGCACGAACCCCCCTAACAAAAAGGAAAACATACACAAACATATACAGACTCAAAATAAACTTGATATTATGAGATAATATCAAATGATATCAGATGTATATATATATATATATCATCNCCTAACTATATATATATATATAATATATATATATATATCTCCCATAGGATCCACGGGACTGGTATATTTACCTACATTTGGTGGATGTTTTTTTATGGTAAATGTAGCTAAATATACCATACATGGATACTATGGCTATCATATTTATACACTTTTTGGAGTTTTGAGATGTTGTAAAAAACAGCCGCCTTTTGACATGACAGTTGAATAAATTAACACAAATACATTAGTGGGATGCATCCTGGGGTCGTTTACCACCAAGTCCATCAGAAACCCCCTTCCCGCCGCAAGCGTTGCCTCAAAAGGCAGTCGACGGAGATACCAAGATTGCCAGCACCACCACAGGAAGGTGAAAAGAAACTCAGGAAGAGATCCGAAAAATCCACAAAAATCCTCCGGAGCACAGAACATCAGGTGTTGAAAAACCTGACTTTTTGTTCATCTTGAACAAACTTTTTTTTTCAAATTGCCAGCAGGGTAATGGGGGTGGGACCTGGAACAATTGATATATATGTTTTGGAGAAAAGATTCCTTGCAAAGTTGGTTGGGAAACCAAACATTGTGTCTGCGGGAAAACACATCATCCGTTTGGTAAAATTAAAGCCTGGAGCCTGGGAATGATCACTAATATCCACCCCTCATAGGATCCATGTATAGCTACATATACCAGAAGAATCAACCAAATGTAGGTAAATATATACCATACATTGATGGTATGGGCCCTCCACTGTTTCCAACACTCTTGAACTTGGTAAGTTTCCCTTTCTCCATTTAGTTGGATGTATGATGTAATTAGTTAGTTCCCTGGAGGGTAAGCTCTTAGTCCCATAAGTTTTGTTTTTTTGAAAATGGCGGGATATTTGAAAGGCAACTACTATTTGGAGACAGACCCAATAGTTCACTGAACGATGATTCTGGGAGGAATGGTACTCACTACCCATGAGCCTTTTTCTTGGGGGTTGTGGAAACCTGACCTCCACAAAAAATACATAGATTAATCAAGACTTGGAACACTTTGGAGACTTCAATGACTGTCATGCCATGTTCAAAAGAACATACATCAAAACGAATAATGTGCTTCCCCTCACACAAATCGCTTTTATGAAAAAACGGCTATGGGCTATGGAGTGTTTCTCGTCTGCAAATGAACATACACAAGGTTGGAATCAAGGATGGAACCCATTTCAAAGGCAAAAAGGATAAACACTTCACTTCACTGTTTGCTTGAATGGCCGCACAAAATAATGCATACCACCTACAAAACATATGCTCAAACACCGAATTTTTCATCACCAAGTTGCTGGGTGTCAAAGAAATTCCAAATAAAATTCATTCAAACAAAAGCACCAGCCAAAAAAAATATATACAACTAAAATCACCCCAATTGTTTTAGATATATTTTGCACTTTTTGTTTTCGTGACATCCTTTTGAAACGGCCTTAGTTTTCCATTTCCGCCGAGCCATCTCCTTATCACTCCGGAGAAGTGAGCAATGCAAGTGGTCTGAAGTAAGGAGGACCTAAGCTGCTTGGTAAGATGGAGGAAAGGGGGTGATTTTGAACATGAAGGTATATATTTGGGATAGGTAAGATTTAAAAATGGCTTATTTCAAGAAGGTATATTTGGGATATTATTCGGGATTATGACTTCTTTGTATACTGTTCATTTATGAGACGTTTTGGTAGCCTTTTCCTCCCAACTTTCCATGTCGAAAGGTCTTTTATCTACTGAGTGGTTTCAACCCACTTGAAAAATATGCTCGTCAAATTGGATCATTTCTCCAGGGATCGGGGTGAAAATAAAAATATTAATTTGAAACCACAACCTAGTCTTTATCCAAGTCGTGATAATATTGTTGATTCACAGCCTCCTAACATCAAGGAGAGATCTGGAACCGTCTTGGAATCTTTCAAGGGTATGCTTCAGGGTGGATCTTTACCTTGAAAAGGAGGTTCCACCAAATCTTCCACGGCTGCTCAACATTGAACTCGGAAATTGAACATCCTCCGGGACCTACCCTGTGATTTTTGAGGATTCTGGGGTTCTAAAAAACGGATCGGAAAATACATGAATCATCCCTGGCGACCCTTGTCGCTTCCCCTGGCTATCGCAGGGTAGCTGCATGCTTCCACCTGTAGAACGAAATTCCCCATGACGGATGCATGGGACGATTGTATATTTGCCTATATACATGAATACTTGAATTTTCATGGTAAATTCGTAGGCAAATATACAATCGTCCCATGGATCCTTTGCGTTGAAAACTATGTGTTCGGTTTTTAACCCTATTTGTTTAAATACCATGATCCCACCCCATCTCCACAACCCAAGACATCCGAATCTCCATTCTAACACAAAACACCTGGATTTATGCTCTTACAGTCTTACACCCTCGTATACCGCCGATGTTTTTTTGTAATTGGGAAAATGTTCAAAAAAAAACACGGCCGCCTCCCGAAAATCCCTTCCGTTGACATGGATTGGTATACCCTAACCCTATAATACATCCCATTTTATCCGTAGATTACAACCCATGGGAAAAATCTAACCATTTATGTACTAAATTCCTGGGACATCCCAAGTCCTCCCTCCCCAAGGATTGGTCTGTCGACGGTTTAACCAACAACCGAGTCACATGAGGATATTGGCCAACAAGGCAAAGGTCATGAGTTGATTCATCAACACGGCACTCCACGGCCTCAGGAAAAACGAGTTTTTTGGTGTTGATGTTGAAAAAACACAACATGTTCTAGGAGGTTTCTTTTTGATATTCAAAAACATATACTGTATTCCTTTTTTTTGAAAATAAATATAAAAAATAGAGTATACAAATATATATATATATAGCAGTAGATCTATAAGGATCTTTAAACAACCCTCAAAGGTCTAATAGTTGTGTTTCATCTCAGGTGGTCCCCCATCTATGATCAACCTCATAGAAAGTATGAAGTGGACGACAATACAAACATTAGTTTGAAAC
>DF239525.1:154530-192292 GCA_000507305.1 Breviolum minutum Mf 1.05b.01
GGGTTTATTTAACGTTTTAAAGGTACCTACGTTAGGAAGGAAGACTTAAGTACCTACTAACTACTACGAAGTAGTGGTGGAAGTCATGCAGGTCCACAAACATCAGCTAAGCATGGAGTGGTGGAAACCGTGCAAAAAACAAGGTCCCAGGTGATGATTGAGCAACCTATTTGGACAAAAAAAATGAGTCACCCCAACAATTGGGGCTTAACATCAAAAACATCCCCCAAAAACACCCCGGCCAAATATATATATATATATATATTGGATATTCCTTCACTTCATGTGACTAAATTTTCATGTCAACCTGGTATTTTCATTTTGCAAAAACATGGAATTCCAAAAAAGTCTATATAAGATTTACAAAAAATAGACTTTAAGTTCATCTTCCCTGAACCATCTTAAAACCACTGAAAATGATCTATCTGTAAGAGATTTTAAACACATAGCTGGTCCGCTTGATGGAATGATGTCGTCTTGCATGGTGGCTTGGATTCTGTCAAAGCAAAACGAGTTCATCTAAATCCACCGGCGTTTGTGTGAATAGCTGGAACCCCAACAAAAAGGAAACTATGTCTTCCAAACATATCTGATTGTAAAAGGTTCTGGCTTGGAAACCAAAAAGAAATATCTGAAAACTTTAAAAGTCAACAAACATCAATTTCCACCATTGTCTAGCCATTTTTGGAAGGCTAATAAATCTATATCCATTACATGTCAACCACAAGGAAACCCCGTGGTTTTACGTTGAAGTCCAGTGACTTGGAACCATCAGGACTTGGAGCAGTGGCAGCAGCAACCAACAAAAGCCATGAATCCTAGCAGCCAAAAAAATCCCATACCATCCATGGGACTGGTATATTTACCTACATTTACCATACACATCAACCAGTCATGTAGGTAAATATACTTTACATTGATCCTTTGGGGTTGACAGGATGGCTTTTGAACGATCAAAAGTTTGTTGGCTTTAACAAACGGAGCTTTGTAAAGAAAGTCCTATATATAGTGGCAATATATTATGTCTCCTGAGTCAACGAGTTTTAAGCAAATGTCTTACTATAGTTATATTAAGTCATATTACATTTCCGGAATTATGGAGTTTAGGCAAATGTTTTCGAAAGCTATGTCATATTTCCTGAATTATACCTGGTGGTGCTTTGTAAAATATACGTAATAGTTATGGGCCCCCAAACAGTTCTATTTATATATAGTATATGATATACGTTAAGTGGATGCAAAACCCAACCGTTACGAGTTATGAGTTACACGTATCCAACTGGGGCGATCCGCAGAGTGACACCACCGGGGAAGATCAGGATGGGAGTAGTGACGGGGTACTTTCATACTACAAGGCGGACCTGCCTTTTGACTTACCCCTATATAATTGTCGTCAGGAATTTCCGAAAGCTCAGATGCTGTCATATTGAACATCTCGGGACAAGCGGCGAGAGATTCAGAGATTTCCAACTTCCTCTTCTTGGAGGGTAACAAAACTCTCCGATCTTGGGCTTCGTAGGGGTAGAATTTATAAAAGTCAACAGATGGTTCTGTGACTGTTGCATCTTGTTTGTCGATGATTTTCTTGTAGTCTTCGTCAAGGACTTTTTCAAAGCAATGGCCGCGGTACCAGGGACCCCTACGACTCCACCTTTTGAGTTTTCGATCCCAAGTACTTGGCTTTCTGATCCGCCTCTTCGTTTTCACGTAAGAACTCAAGTAGTCTGTCTGGAGCCGAATACCAAGGGCAAGATGAGAGTTAGACACATGCTCAATTTCTTGAGGCTGGATTTGATACTCTTTCTGGTGTTCGAGCTCGACACTTCGTTCAAAAATATCTTGGCTTGTACATCCCAGCGGTATCAAGTAGTACAATCTCTTCAGATTCACAATATCAGCCCCTTTCAAACCCATGTCTGTGACCAGTTCGTCCAGCAGGGTGTTGAAGTCTCTCTGCCAAGCAAGCTGAGAACCCTCTTGTTTCAAAGTTTCTGCGTCTTTTTCTGAAAAACTATTCGAGAGCGACCCAGTTATAAATGGAGTTATGGGGCCCCCCTAAATGGCCGAAATAGATGGGTAACTGGGGTTGTTTCACCCCTATAAGTGGAGTTATAACTCCAGCCTATAACCAGTAGGGGCCCACATTGTATACCTATATATAACTTTCAGCAATCCTAGAATTGCTAGAATCATCATGGTTCCAGGGGTGTGTGCGTATCTTTGGAAAAATATGATACACTCAATTCGACCCAGATTTCCCAGAATAGCCGCTAGAAGATGTCCTTTTTCTTCTGGAAATCTGTCATCTAAACGTCCACTCAAACAAACACATTCTGCAAACAATTCCATCCCCCCAAACTCATCCAAATCTGGTGTCCATGAAAATAAATAAATACTTTGATACTGAAAATCACTGAAATGAGCTTAGTGTCAGGGACTTGTGCCTGAATTGAACCCAGAATATCTTGGTCTCTATGATCTTTTGGGGAAACAAAAACCTCGGCTAAGATGTTTCAAACGATGCAAATCTACAAGCCTGCGGCGGAATATTTGGAACCTATGAAGAAACATATTATTGGAATAGAATATGTCCAATTGGTTAGGAAAGCCTTAGCATTTTTGGAGATTTAATGGGGTTGGAAAATCTGGAAGGTACATACCATGCCCCTTAGTTACAACAGATTTGTGATCACCATGCCATGATGCAGACAGTCCGAGTTTGGAAGAAGGATTGCTGACTTATATAAATTGAATGATACCTTTAGGATCTTTTAGAGGTCTGTTACATCCAGGATGTTGTTTGGGAAGCTGGTAACTTGTTAGCAACCGGTTTATAACCCAGGTGGCTTCTATTCTGGCTATTTCATTTGCCAGTGATTCCTAACTTTCAAAGAGTCATTCCACTCTCTTTCCCATCAATCCCCCCGGACCCTTTTTCTCAGATTTGGAACCTGCCGCCCAATACAATCATCTGAATTCAGGGTTTTCAAACTCCAGGATTGCGCATGCAACATCACTTCCAACAAGCAATAAAGATCAGTGCCCCTTCTGTATCAAGAACAAATTCTGTAGCCCAGTAAAAAAATGTTCATCGAAATTCCCCCTCACTTTTTGCGGATGAGACCAAAGTTTCGTACAGCTAACTGAGCAACTTTGAACAACCTGAACCAACCTCCAAAAATATACCAAAACTCATTCCTCAACCCAACGCAGCACAGGAAAACACCGACCTTCAGGATGTAGAACGCGAAAATGCCCAGCGTATGCCACGAGGAATCCTGAATAGCCAAGTTGGATATGATGCCGGTAGTGGGACACTGGAATTTCTAGTGAGGTCCGATTTAAAGGATACCAGTTTGGGACCAGTTTTGCAAATTTTAATCTTGAGTTTTCCACTTATTTGTTGGACGTAACACTGTAACACCCACGCAGAATTACCACCTTTTAGGTGGGTTTGCAACTGTCCCTCCAATTGGTTGGTTCACCCAACTTACTATCATATATAAATCAGGTATACGATATAATATTTAGAGATATTTAGAGACGCTATTAGTGACTAACTACCATGTCTGCCACCATATAAACATCAAACATATGTTGTAAGCAGCATCTGAAATATTGTTTAACCCCAAGAAACCTACCTAAAAGACGCCTTGTCAGGAGATACCTGCAGTTTTCTTTGGATGTCTATGGCTTCACCCATAGACATAGGCATGAATTCCGACCAGTCAGTTGAGAGGGATCCTAAGGAAATGCTCGTACTCCCCCAAGTAAGTGGATAGTATACTTACAATCCTGTATATCAAAGCTGAAACAACAAAGAGGTTTTGGTCACTGCTAAGTTGGGCGGGAAAAAAGACTAGGATGTCGTGGTGGAATATAATTCAAAGCAGTTAGCTAGTAAGAAATCCTGATCATCCGATGTTGTGTTACATCCACCAACCAAACTACCAAGCTTAGCGAATTGCCGCCCGGTTTGGGATGCCAAAACGACTTCCATGCCGACAAGCCATAAGTTTCTGTAGAAATTGTGATAGACTTTTAGCAAGTGGATCAAAACTTTTGCAACACTCATGTACGGTACAGGAAAACAAAGAATGATCCCAAATAAAAAACCTGGGGGAATACAGTATTAAGAATCCAAGGATCAGGGAACACTATAGACACATGATAAAAACTACGCACTTATTAAGCATGTTTTCCAGTTGAAGATGAAATAAACATGCTTAATTTGGGCATAAAACAATTCCCTATACATCATTATTGAATCAGACTTGAATCAAATAGATAATACTGCATACTCAAGCTACTAAAGGATTCTGATAAAGACATCTAAAATTATTCAGGACCTTGCCCGTGCTCACCGCTTTTGCCTTGTGTTCCCATTTTTGTCTGAAACTTTTGCAACTTGCAACCGAGAAACAGAACATTCCGTGCAGCCCAAAGGATTGTTGTCCTCAAGTCCATTGTGGCTGCGTATGGCCACCCAAATCCCATATTTAGGGTACCACTAAAATTCAGGGACCATATGGCCAAAAATGATCACCAGAAGTATATCTACCAAGATTAAACCATGATAAATACCTGCGATCACACTTTGGCACCCTTAAGTTCGAGCTATGGATATTTTTTTTACCCTCCAGGGAATTAACATATCCCCCTGATAAGGCATATTTGAAGATGATTTTCCTTTTCCCCAGGTGGGATATGTCAATTTCCTGGAGGGTAATCGTTGCTTTGGAAGGTCTAATACTTACCAACTCATCATGACAAGTTGGAGACTTCAATAAAATCTTCACCTTCACCTCATCGTGGGGATGGCATGACCCCAATACCTGTTCTCATTGCTCCCTTTCAAAGGGTGGATATCATTGTAAATCGATACCTGGACCTTCCAGTTTGGGTGTCAAATGGTTTTAAGGGGTGGGAAAAAATAACCATCCCTTAGGGTTTATTTGGCACCCCTTGGAAGGTGCTGGTATAAATATATATATATATATCCTTGAGTTACCAACTAATTCCAGAAGATATATTTCCACTTCCAGGAAGTATATGTGTTACATAGAGATCCAACACACTGATCATACCTATGACTCGTGTTTTTTGGGGTAGGTTGAACAGGGCTGCATTCCTTTCGATGAATAGGGGATTGAACAGGCGTTTTGCTCATGCTGTGCCAATGGCACAAAAAAACTGCCAACAACCAAATCGGGACAACCAAATGCCGCCAAGTTGCCAATCGACCATATGATTCGACGCATTTGACACACCTTGCTGTGGTGATGTTTCTGAAATGCACATCTTGTGTTTAGTAATAATTACAACATTAAACAGCATACGTGTCACACTGAAGTGTTGATGTGGGTGGAAAATTATATCATAGTTTGACTTTTGTGGGTTAGGGTGATCCCACCCTCAGGATGCCAGTCACTACATCCATTTTTCACTACAAATCTCCACCCGAGTGACATTGAAGAGTGTAACCTTGCAGAAGGTTACAAAAACGATGGAACATCTTGGGGCTGCTTCTTGATGAATAGTGCTTCAAAACCCTCAGCAAACTTTCCATTTCACCTATTGATTCTTAAAAGATATTAAAAGATCGGTGCAAAAAGTGTCCCTAGAAAACGGATATAAAAGGCTTGTGTTCCGGCTTTTGATTATCCATGTATACTTTTCAGCTGTGAAGTAAGACCGTAAGACCCCCTTAACATGAGAGGCGACTTGGGGTCCCGGAAGAAAACATAAAGTCACCAGGGTTCCAATTCAAAGCAATGTTCATCGGATCTACCCCCCACTGAGTAACGGGTGGAAAATAAAGGTTTATAGAGATCCCTGAGCTAAACATGTGATGGTGCTGACTGTTACTGGGTGAGGGGTAGATCCAAACTATCCACAACAATTGTCTTTGAACACTTAACCCAACACATTTTACATTTTTATGTTTTTTTGCTGGATGAGCAGTAGTTATGTTGAGCCTGAATTCTTGAGCTGTATCATGGCAGCAATGTGTTTTTTGACTTTTTCAGGGCTCAGAGACTTGCCCCAAAAAGCAACGTCAAGGTCCAAGTTGCCCCAAGGCTGTGTATCCACTTTGACACATGGTCTGCAGGACCAACTGAGAATGATCTTCAACTTTACCTTTTGACGGCAAAAAACTTGAGGGAAATTTCGGGAGGTTTTGTTTTGTCTGCTTCAAGGGATGTTGGAACTCCCTACTTTGATGATCCTAGGGTGGTTAGCGATCGCTGGTTGTTAAGGTTTCCAGCATGTAAGTAGAACATGGTCATAGATACAGTATCAAATGTATCAGCATGTATATATTAAAATCAATAAATACATAATATACCCGCCCCTTTATAGCAACGTTAGGGTGATTCATGAGAGATGATAGCTCACTATACATTTCATTCAGTCAATGTTGGATTCTAAAGAAACAGGGACCACTTTATCACGGGGCTCATCTGCACATCATCTGTACTTCAAGAAGGCCTAGGGGCCTAGCAGGCACTGTCCGGTGCCAGTCTGTATTATCCAAGAGTACTTCCTGAAGAATGATTGTGAACACGTATTAGGGTACAAAGTAGTTTTCTGAATGATTTCCCTGTTTAAAAAGAAATCTGTTGAAATTATTGGTATTCACTCTTCGAATCCTGCCACAAAACTCAGAGCCAAATACACTCCTCGAAACTAATATAGCCATGGAGAATTCGCAATTTTGATGCCATTTTACCAGGAAACATGGGATTTTCCATGGGGAGGGTATATTTCCCAACAGAAACCTCCAATTCTTGCTCCGGAGTCCGTTTTTGGGAGTGCGAGAACGATGAGAACGTATGCTTCAGAGGTGTTGAGACTACCCGATCCAAAATCCCGACCTTCAAAACCACCAAACTCATGTCACTTGGTATGATTGGAAAACGCGGGGGACCATAAGAGTCATCATATGTAAAACATATGTGGCACAACACTCAAGTCTTCTAAGACATTTTCACCCTGTTTTTGTTGCTCCCATGTGATTTTCTTAGGTTTTGGCTGATGGAATCCTTTAAATTCACCTTCCACTCGTGGCATCCCCACCCGACAGGACCCTCCAACCTGGAAGTGTCTCAAGGACGGCTCCAGGACAAGCCAAATGATTTGGACAATGCCACGCTCGCGTCAAATCATGAGGATGGACCTGGTCCAATGTTACCCCAGCACGGTTGGTGGCTTCGGATGGGGATGGTTTTTCGTTGGTTGATTTTTCGTAAGATCCTTCAGAGCTCCAATTTCCAAATATATCCATGTTTTTAGGTTGAACCAGGTCGGGAAAAGAGGATTTTCACAAAATAAAATTCAACAAATTTCAGCAGGATCCTTCCTCTAATCCTATACCTATACCTATGCCTATACCCCAGTTTCAAATGCCCATGCCTTGATTCGGTATCTCCCTGTCTTCATGTCATCTTCTCATGTTGAGTCTTTGCCTAAATAAAAGACAAAGACCCAAGGCCAACACTCAACTTGGCCATTCATGCCTTACTAATTGGTGGTTGAACCCACCAATTGGAGAAAAAACACTATGATCGTCAAATTTGGATCATTCTCCCAGGGATCCGGGGTGAAAATAACAACAATATTTGCAACCACCCCCCTAGTTTATCCATGAACATCATTGGAAATTTGAAAAGGTTGGGACTTGGCCATTTACCCTCCAGTAAACTAACATGGCAATGGAAAATCACCATTTTCAATAGGGAATACGTCTTCAACAGGTCCATTTTCCATTGCCATGTTAGTTTACCGGAGGGTATGCCTCAACTAGATACCCCGGGGTATAGCTATCGGCTATCCACCTCCCAAAATCCGCCGCAGTTAATCCGACCACGGTGCCATCATCCCACGTGGGATTTTCATCCTCGTCGCTTCACAGATCGCCGCCTCTCCGAAGGGAGGAAGGAACACCGGAAAGGCCAAGCCGCTAGCCACCCTTCCCGGAAATAGAAACTATATAAACGGAGGTTGTTTTTCCCCAAAACACTCCATGGTATATTATGGTCTATTTATATACCTACAACAACTTGGGTAATTAGTTTAGGTGGGTAAAAAATTTGTAGGCAAACTCATATACACACCATCCAATCCACTGAAATCGGCCTCGGATGGACACGCTTGGCAGGTTCCATTCACGGCCTGACATTGCCGTCGAGCACGGCCGGTGGAAACGGCAACTTTTACAGTGCCCTCTCTGGGGAGGACCAACGGCTACCGATGGCTGGGAATCATCCTCATCTTTTTGAAGAGGAAATACATCTTCAGGAAACTAACATAGCAATGGAATGTTCCCATTTTTAATAGGAAATACATCTTCAAATGGTGGATTTCCCATGGCTATGTTAGTTTAACAGAGCGTACATCTTCAGTCGATAATTGGTCTATTTTCCAGCTAAGCGCTATGCTAGTTTACCGGAGTGTTACATCTTTTCAAAAAGGCACTTGTTTAAGATCCATACAAGGAATACAAATTTCTCATAGGATAGCTAGCCGGATTGAATCTCCACCAACCGCTAAGAGAAAGACTTGCTGGTAGGAATTCCTATGGTAGATCGATAGTAAAGAACATCCACCAATATATAGAGATATCCGCGATAACAAATGGAAGGACTGTTCATACTGTCATGCTTCTTGATGGTGTTTCAATCCATGGAAAAAAATCAGTTGATAGAATGTTGACAGGGTAAGTCTAAGTTGCTGTATATCTATATCTATCTTATACAATAATTCGGGACTTTGATTACTTCAATATTTACATGGTATACCACGGCCATCCCAACCTCTGGGGGATTGGATGGCCATCAACAAGGATCATAATTTTCCTCCCAAAACTTGGATAGCCCCTGAAAAACGATGGTTGAGGAAGACGATCCCTTTCCTGTAGTTGAAATCGTCCCTAAAGTAGGGGACATGTTCATTTGCCGGGGAAGGGTCATTCAAGAAATGGGAATCTTTTTAGCTGACCAACCATTAGTTTCGGATAGATCTGGCACTTTCACCCCAAGCAGTTGGAAAACTCAAATGAGCAATGACCAAAAACCCTGGTTGTTTAGGGTATGTGTCAATTTCGGGTGTTGGCCTGGACGTCACGTCACTGGGATCCCCTAAAATTCACACAAAAAATCGTTTTAATGCATCAACAAAAACCTGCACCACTTGGGATGTCACAATGTAAATCATGATAGATTCATCATCGTGAGTTAGTAATAAATTTTGTCCATGCTGCACTTTCACCATGTTCAGGTGTTACAAACAATATTGTTTGTTTGCCTGAAAATTGATCAGGTGAGGTCATACGAGTATCCCGATTGCAACACTCCTTAAATTGAATTTCTTGATTGGTTGGCAACAATGGGCACTTGTCAATTTCGGAATCTTCCCACAATAGAGGGGAATAAGACTTGAAACCACCACCTACAGTATCGTTTCTGATCTCTTGGACGAACATTAGTTGAATATTTGCTGAATCCAAACCTATACCTTGACTTGATGTCTCTTATGAGTCTGTGATGAGGTGTATCCAGTATTCACTTTTTTACTTTTTGTTGATCTTTTTTCTGCGTCTATGGGCTTTTCTCAACTTCATCATCAAAAATCATCAAAATTTCGGGACTTCGAACCGAGTTTTAGGTCATCCCCCCCCAAACACAAGGGCAGTGCAACCTCCCCAACTTTTCACGTCTCACGATAGTCGGAAGCCTTCTCCATTTGCATCTGCCCCAAAGAACACCTTTCACCTCGACCCCATCGAGGTAAGGTGTGGGGAACATAATCGGTGCATAAAGGTGGCCTCCCAAAGGGGGTTACTGCCTCCATAACTGGCGTCTTGTAAGGATCAGGTCCCCCCAAAATCATAACATAACATAACATAACATAACATCGCCCCCTAAAAATGGCTGGGAAACCCAAGTTCGGAATCTCCGAATCTCCAGGGGCGTTTGCTGTTAGTTTCAGGGAGGGTACTCTACCAATTTGTTGCGTGTGGTTGTTGTTTCGATTTGTTCTCTTCCAATCCCATGGGCCTTTTGACGTTCTTTTCACACAATCCGGAGGCTTCCGGATTATGCCTAGATTTAAGTGAAATCATCATGGGGAAACAAAGGGTGAACCAAAACAATGTGCTACCAAATGCTGATCTTTATGATGACTTGCCACAATTGGCGTTTAATCCCAAGGACAAGTGTCAGATTCTTGTGGCTAAAAGGGAGGACATGCCAACCTTGCTTGCCCAAGAAAAGATACCTGGTTGCCATCCATGGGACTGGTATATTTGCCTATATTTGGCCCTATATTTGGTTGATTGTTATGGTAAATCCAGCTAAATTATACATTTATGGTACGGGATATTAGTTCTGCTCAAATGGGCCTATAATTTCCCTTTCAGCTGTAAAAAAACCGGGCATTTTGGTGAGATTGCCCGGCCACAATAACTGACCTTTTGGAGCAGGTTGCAATGGAAAATCCCACAACTTTTTCCCACCGAAAAAATCCCATGGCACATCCACTGCTGGTGTTGTCATCGTGACGTCCATATCCTTGGATAAAAAAAACTGATTGGAACAGGAAGCCTGTCAACCCCTCAACAGCGGTTCCATCTATACGCAGCCCTAAAGGCACTATGCCTAGGGCCCATGGTTGGTGGTTTTTTTTTGTGAGTTCCAAATATGGGTGTTGAACCAAAAAATTGGGGGAACACCCCCAAAATGGATGGTGAAAATAATAGAAAACCCTATTCTTTAATGGGATGATTTGGGGGGAAAACCCCACTATTTTCGGAAAACACCCAAATATCCTTGGGCAAAAAATTGCCACAATTCCTAAACCTGGATATCTTGGGATCCAAATTATCGAGGCCTGGACCCCCAACTTGTCCCAACTTGGTTTTTCGATGAAGTTTTGCCCAGAAAAAAATCACCCCGTAACCAACCTTTCAAAGATACAATAATTTTGTATTGCAATATAGGATCCATGTATGGTGTATATTTAATACCTACTACAAATTTACAACAATCTATAAAATGTCATAGGTTAATATGGATCTTGTGGGACTATAACCCTTCAAATACAACATATATATATATATATCATATACCCGCTACTAAATTAGCCTTACAAATCCCAAAATCAGACCGATTTTTGGGTGCGAAAAATCACAGCCGAAATCGATGCAATAGAACATTCAGGGCCCCGCAACCATTCTCAGCAGGTGATTGAACTCTAGGGATGCTGAATCCCAAACAAGCCGAGGGTGTCATGTTCTAATCAAAAGTGGAATTTTTTCGAATTTCAAACCATACCCGAAAACGTCCACAAAAACAAGAACACAAAACAATGAGACAACCAACATCATGGATCATAACAGCATTGTCTGGAATGAAATGTGCTAAGTAGTTCCTTATCTACAAAGAGAAACTCAAACAAATTTCTGCATTAACAATTCCAATAGCAAAGTAATTTGCCAAAACATTTGGCTTTGCATTTTGTGTGCCATGCTCAAATATGCGAAACAAAAAAAAACAACATGACACCAAATTGTTACCGCTTCTGTACGTAACATTGACAATCCTCGAAAAAGATTCCTGAACAAAACATTGAAAAACCACGTCTTGGGAAGTCCGCAAAAATGCAATTTGAAGGATTTGGTTTCGTCTAGTTTTTGGCTGAAGAAATCACGTTGTTTTGTGTTCTTTGTTTTTTCTTACCATTTTTTCAACATCTTGTTCTTAGTGTTTTTTGTCTTGAAGTCCAAATTCCTAAATCAATATAAATCGTTTTTCCAAAAAAAACAAAGGATCCAACAAAAACAACCCAAAAGCCCAACAAACAAGAGCCGGCCAGAATTTTCTGCACCCAGGATCCAACAGGACAAACCAGAGTTTTGACCTGTGGGTGGTGTACTACTAGGTTCCAATGTGCCTTCCTTGGACTCCTGAGGGCGGCGTGGGGGCGCGGGGGTCGCCGTGGATTTCTCTCCCAGCGGAAGGGCGAAATCCAAGACAACACGGAGTTGCCAAACCAGGTTCTTTCGAGGTGACCTTTATAAAGGGGGTTGTTTGTGACCTGCTGGGTTATCAAGTTTTGGTCCCAGTATTTGCATTTTTGTGTTTTTTTTGGGGGGGAGAGGGGAATTCTTCAAAGACTTCCCCCCCCCAAAACAGTAGTGCCTTCTTTTGTTCCAAAAAATGATGGGTTTTCGTGTAGGAAAATATACATACAATCGTCCCATGGATGGCATGGCTTTTCACAGGAAGCTGTTTCCAACCATCCCTGCGAAACACCCTGAAACGAGTCGACTTTTGGCGGCCCGAATCTCCCTTTCCCTGGTGGAGAAAAACTGTGCCATTTGTGACCCGTGGGCCCATGGGGAAAATTGGCCATGCAATTTCCAACCATTTTGATTTTTGAGAGAACAAAACCGGCCTTACTTGCAAAAGAAAAACACTGTTGTTTAATAGGGATTCTTCATATTGGTGTATCAAATCATCCCCACATAACTGGATGGTATAATCCCGTATATACCCTAAACAACAACGTTTCGGGTCCTTGGTCGCGCGCGCTCTGAATCACGCAGTTCCCATAAGTATTTCGTCGTTATGTAAAAGATATACATCCTTTCATAGGCTTGCAGAGCATATGCGACCAAGGAAATGTTTCAAGTATCGTAGCACTCGATTGCGTGGCACTTTGAACACGAACGTCATCACAGGTTTGGACATGTTTCAAGTATGTACCGAAGCACTCGATTGCGTAGCACTTTGAACACGAACGTCATCACAGGTTTGGACATGTTTCGAGTATGACCCAAAAATTCAAAAAACGAGGCACTTTTTTTTCACAGATTTGGACATGTGTCACATCTCTGACAAAGACAAAAACACTGCTCCCAGTGGGACGAATGCTCAGTCTGGGTCCTTGGCCGCGCGTGTTGCCGAAACCATATGAAACGATGTTTATTATGCACAAAAACAAGCGTTTACTATGGGGAGTACATGGTCAAAAACGCGCGCGACCAAGGACCCGGAAGGAACAACCAGGGTTTTATTCATTGCTCATTTAGACAACTGTATTGTAACATTATTTTATGGGATGGAATCACTGCATGTTATTCTGCATCTGGTGAATCTTTGAAGACCCTCTTTGTATGGAACAAGACTATGGCGAAAGTTGCTGAAACAGTGTTTAAAACCAATAGACCCATATCGGGGTTGTCCTACTAAAAATGATCATTTTGGAGTGTTTTGGGGGTACCAGCATTTTAAGGAAACACCCATTGAATTTCCTCTCGTAAAGCTTACAGTAACCCTTGCTTGCAATACAAAAATGTTTAACTACACAAAAAAAAACGGATATGTATTCCCTAAAACTAATATGTTCGCCTATGAAAATAGTCTGAAACCCAAAAGCAAAGGATAGTTTCCCTTTGGCACCATTCTTTGCAGAGACTATGTTTTATGTCGTGTGGGAGAATATGATGTTGCTTACATGTCAGATTGAAAAACTTCAAGATCACCTTCCAACAATGACATCATCTTTTGCATGGAAATGAAATGAAAATGATGAATTGGCATCTCTATAGTCCAATTTTCTAGTACTTTACAAGAAATGATGCTCCCGAAGACTAGCATCAATATCCAGGAAGGGCGAAAAAAGGCATCAGGGGGAAATGACCAATCCAAAACCTTTCTTCGTGTGGGGGGGGGGGGTAGTTCCAATAACCTCATGTTGAAGAAACTTACTGTTGATGGGAAAAATCCGGCTAACCAGTTGATATGGTAGATTATCCCATCATTTACAGGGTTTTTGTACATCCCAGGTGGTTGTTTGGGATTTCTTCCATCAACAGTAGTGCTTCCGGATACCTATATAACTACAACTACCATATTCTGCGTGTGCCATGGATTCCTTTAGCAAATTTCGTAATTCCAAGGTTCCATCTTACGCTAAGCTTCCAAGATCCTATCAGGATGTCCGAGAGGAGTAGTAGTTTGTGCCCTCCCTTAAAACTAACAGACATTTCGCCACTGCAAAAACGCGAATCCAATTTTCTTTACAGGGATGGCATCAATTTCAAAGGCTATTTGCTAGTGTCAGGGGCTATTATTCCATCTTCAACCCACGTATCATTCGTTGCTCTACCCCGCGGCGAGTCAACCGAGTCAAGCTTCACGTCGCCACCAAAGTTCATCTGGCAACATGCGATGACAAAACCCTCATGACATTCCAATGTACTGGTTGGTTCATAGGGATCCTTATAATGGCTTATGAAATAATCCCTATATAACTGGGTCCCGTATTTCATCCTCAAAAAAAAACAACCCATCTTGGGGTTTTGATCATTGCTCATCTGGTAAACAGGAAATACATCCAAGGAATAACATCAATGACAAGAACATACACAGGTAGTAAGAAGGAATGATAATACATCTGGCAATAGGAAAACCACAGAAACCTTGTGAAGATGCTGGTTTCTTGCTTCATGTTTGATGATTTTATCCCCTGTTAGTTCTGGAATGTTGTGATGCCAAAATCACCGTCCAAGAGTTCAGAAATCCCAACCAGGAGGAAGCCTGTCAAGGTTTTGTGGTTTAGATGATCCCACTATGAACACTTGACTTCGGGTAATATCCAGCCATACCTTTGGAGATGACTTTTTTGGAGTCCATGAAGACATCTTCTCAGCATGGCTGGGAGGTCTACAGTATAGCTTTTAAGATTCACATCTTTACTTGTGCGAAATCTTGGGTTTCTTCTTTTTTGTTTTGAGATTGGAAGTTAGGATCAAGTGAAAAAGGGCCCCAAAGGATCATCCCAGGTTGGTTTGTGCTTGAGAAAAGGAACACGTTGCCAAAGAATGATGAAATTTGAGTGTATCCAACGGCGGAATTCCACAACAATTCCACTTTTTGAATCAGGGTGCAAAAGCGAGTATAGATTGGGTTATCCAACTTCCCAGCAATAGTGGCAAAGGATAGCAATTGAAGGTCTATAGGAATCCCTGACTAAACGTAACATATCTAAACATGTACCAGGTACCTGGTGGTGACTTTTTTTGGGAAGGGGTATGGCCCTGGCATGCTTACTCATAAGATCTTGATCTATAGTTTTAAAGTCTCTTCCGAAAAGGACACACCAAACCGGATTATATAATTTCCGGGAATTTTCCCCATGGATCCCAAGTAGCTGGTTTTTTAACAATGCACTTTTATTGGTACAGTTTTTTTGGGACGGCTAAAAGGTATCTTCTATGGTTTTTTCCATCCATCCATCCATCCATCCATGACCTCGATGGCACAGTTCGTATTGCATGTCAACTGTTTGCTTTCGGCAGCGAACAAGACGACGATCCTGTGAGAAACTCACCGGTTCGGCGACGACTGGTTGCCGGAAATTTCCGGAAATTTCCCGGACCTGGGGGTTTGTTTAACGGTGGTTTTTGTGTGTGTGTTTTGTTGCTGGAAAAGGTGTGTGTCTTTTCAGGGAATCCATTGGAAGTGTTGATGTTTCATTTTGCTATTCCAAAAAGATTACAAGGACAAAAGACATGTATCTTTAGAAACAATGGACAACAAAACAAACAAAATCGAATTATACCCTAGCCATCAACCGTCATTTCTTGAGGTGGCAAATGTGGAGTCCATAGCTTTGAATCTCTGAGAAATTCGCTTGGGGAAAAATGTCCTTTCCCTATAAGCATCAACCGTCACATTCTCAAATGATTAGGATGTTCAATCACCGAAACAAAAAGCACAGGGTCATTTCGAAACCATGAAACCATTTTCAGGAGATGAGCCAGGATCCCTAGGGTTAGGATATGGATCAATGAGACTAATACCTGCATTAAGCCTCTCAAAAACCAACATTTCTGTTCTGTCCGCAAAAAATCATACTTGATTCGACGTGTTGGGTGTTGTTTGCGTTCCTTTTCTCATGGTGGGATCTCTAAAAGCAAAATTCCTGCATCGGGTAGTTATGTTTTCAAAGAGTATGATGAAGAAACCTTCAAGGTGGCTGAGCTTTTAGTTAGGAAAACCCTTCAGAACTTCAGAACGGAATACATCCTAGTTGATTGACGGATTTTTTGCAGATCTTCACAAGGGAATTTGTGTAACTGTTTTTGTTACTGTATGTATCTCTTTTTGAACAACATTCAACAAGTTCATGTCATCCCGTATCTATCAAAAGAAATACCAACAGCCTTTGTTTGGGGACCAAACACCTTGTCCAACTCACTTCCAGCAAAAGTGGAGTGGATTGTGAACCTGGTTTTTGCAACTGGCGAATGGTGAAAATAAAATACCATCCACGACATCAATCAACCGATATTGATCCCATGGTTGGTATACTGAGGGTTGGTATAACGATTCACCGTGGCAGTTTAACTACAGGGTGGCCCCCCATCGGTTACAAATGAGGTTATGGGGTCCCTACAAATGGCCGAAAATCAATAGCTTAACAAACAGAAACAACATTTCATTTGCTGGGAAAACATCGTTCAGGAATCTCAAATTCCATCAAAAATTGAATGGGACCTTACCAACGGACTCCTAAGTAAGTTGCTATAGAGCTATTAGATACTCAGGTTTGTTCGGGGTCCGTAACCCGTGGGTCCGTTCGTTGACGATTTCTTGCACTATCCTGCATATCCTGGGGTCAGAAATTTTGAGACATTCCCATTTGGTGAAACTAAATCAACACCATTTCACTTCAAATAGGTCCATAACTCGGGACGTTAAGGCTAACATTTTTCACCCTAAGAATGGTAAGTTTTCCATACACCGGATACCTTTTTCGCTTTCGGGAAGGCTAAAGTGCGGCCAAAATTCGTTTCTTTTTTCCAACAGTGTATGTAGAAGTTACATGCAACCATCCTGGAATACTTTGAAGAATGCGATTGGACTATCCCGAATAAGAAAACAATGTCAAAATCAAACATTGGAGATTTTGGTGTTGCAAGATGTTTATGAATCTTGGGTATGATAATGACAACTTCACCGACGGTGGTGTTGGCCGCTGGCCCCGTCACATGCTGAAACCTCGCCAAGAAACTCTTGTCGTTCAAGCGGGTCACTGGCATTGATGTTACCCACCCTGGAATATCCGGAGTGATGGAAACAAGTCATGGAAAACATGCTTAAAAACAAATTAGTTACCAATAAAACAGAAAAGAATGACTCCATGTTTTACCAGTGAAGATCTTTCAAAGAACAGGAATTCCCAACATCCACAGCAAGTCCTATGTAGTTCTTTGTTTTAAGAGCGTCCTATACTAACCTATCCATTTCAACCCATAAGCCATGTACTTTGACACATGCAAAAATCCAGGTTCTTGTCCTACTCCAAGATTCCGAATGCTAAGAACATCGACAGACTTTGGGACTTTGGGTTCCCAAAGTCCCAGGGATTTTTGGGACTTTGGGAACTCATTTTGGGGGTTGCAGTTTGACAAGCAAATTGACTACCCACCATCCGTGGGATGAACGGTATATTTACCTACTAGTTTACCATAAAAATCAACAAAAATGTAGATATAATATACCAAACATGGATGGTGTGCATTAAATAAGCCTCTATGAAACCTATTTTTCCTCGCATTTACTAACAGGGCAGGGAGCTGGTTTTTCAAAATGAATGTTCATCAAATAATTTGGCCCGGTTGTTTGGGGACAGTTTGGGGTGGTTGGTTTTCGCGAAACTCAAACGGACCCACCGCAAGAAAATCCTTTTTGCTAGATTTGGTAAAATTGGTTGGAGCAATAACTAAACAAACATATTTCCCTTCAGAGATAATGATGATTGTTCATGGTGATTCACTAATTTAAGAGTAAACGAGAAAAAAACGCAAAAATAACGGAAAAACAATCCAGGATTCCAATTAATCATCCGAGAGGATCCCACAGGGTTCGAGGGTGTTTTCCACCAGCGAATCTTTGTGAAGATTTCAGCATCTTTTGCCCACAAGTGTTGGAAAACATGTTTTTGCCATTTCTAAACTGTGTTTGATGTGTGTTGCCTTACTAAACTCATGTTTTTCAGTGGCTGACACGGCTAATTCAGTTCAGGTCATGAGATTACTTTAAAATTCATCATTCAAAAAGGGAAGTACAAGGTGGGCCCCTACTAGGGATAACCCCAGCTACCTATTATTTATAAGGCCATCTATTTTGGGCCATCTATTTGTGTCTTTTTTTTGGACGACTCGGGGGTACCTTGGTATCTGGGATGGTGATCCTGGGCCCCTGGGATCAACTGAAGAGTTGAGGAAAACCCCATTATTTCACACCCTGAGGTGAGGTTTGTGAACAAAAACACCGATAATCACCAGGATATTTGTTTTTTTAATCGGAGTGATTTTTTCAGAACATATTTTTTTGTTGAATAACTTGTGCCCCACCTGAGACACACACCTCAATTCTTTCAATTCCAAAACCATGTTTACCTTTTAAGTTAAGGAAACTTCGTCCAAAATTCCATGACCAAAGGGGGATTCAATTCACGCCAGATGTGTCCGCTTTGAAAAAGTGCACCAGTATGTCAATTGTCAAAAATCACAACCATTTGAGCAATGAAAAACCCTGGTTGGTTAGGGATAATACAACCCGGTTATGTGGGGACTATTTCAAACACCATTATAAGGATCCGTATTAAACAACCAATATTTCATGGAAAGTAGCGGCAAAATTGCAGGAATCCATTTTTTTTTAAAGGCAGCCTATCAGCCCTCATGGAGAAGCACAAGCCCTGCAAGACATCAAAGAATATCAAAAACATACCGTACCCAAACCACATGAGATGTTCAGAACATAAGGCTAACCATTCTTGAACGTTTTTTTGTTACAATTTCTGACACGAAAACTAATATGAAAACATATGAAAACCACTCAAACATCATAAGCTCCTTGTGCCGAGAAACACTGTGACACTCTCTAGCTGGACTCTATCAAAGACGGCAATCGATCGAGAAGCTCCTGGCGTCGATTTTTTTTCGACGGGAGTCCTAAAAACCTAGTTGGTGGTTTCAAGCCATTCCCATAGGATCCATGGGACTGGTATATTTACCTACATTTACCATAAAAATCAACCATGTATGGTATATTATACCTACATTTTCCATGTATGGTATATTTACCTACTTAGTTGATTTTTATGGAATCCATGTAGGGAAAAATATCCCATTTTCCATGGATCCTACAGGATTTGAAACATTTTTTTTCGTCAAATGGATTAAAATTTCCCAGGGATATGGGGTGAAAAATAAACACCATTGGAAATCACCACCCAGTCAATTGTTGGTTTGGGCTGGTGGTTTGGGATTCTAACGGTATCATTAACAATCCCTCAAGGGGATCCTTTCGGAATCCAAACCACCAATTTGTCAAATTGGATCAATCCCCAGCTATACTATTGAAGTGATTGTTGTTAACTACTTTTGTTGTTTCATGTTAGAGCTGTATACCTGCTCATAAAGATCTTTCAGCACGTGTCCTGAGTTTCCATTCTTTTAATCAAATTGAGGGAGAACAATTTAGTAAGGGCAATTTCCTTGAATCCATCTGCTAATTGACGGTAGAAATACATGTGTTTGACCTGATTGCATGAAATGCAAGTCCTTTGCCCAGCTGCCCGGAAGGGCAACGTCGGAGCCGTAGGAGCCAACCAGTTTCAATCCAACGAATCCAACTGAGCCACGAGAAAAAACCCTCTCACCATTCCACTATACTGATTGTTTACTTGGGATCTTTATATTGGTATCATTATAATCCCCACCTTTACCTGGATAGTACCCTTATATACAGCAATCAACCACTGGTCTTTTTCATTGCTGGACCCAACTGTAGCTGTAGCTGTAGTGTTCCGTGGGTTCATGGTGAAAGGAATAAAATGTGATGGGAAAATTCAACTTTGTTCACCACACAAATGCACTGTAGGGATCCTGGCTCACCGAACTGAGAATGATTTCATGGAACCTATTGGTCATTGAACATCCCAATCATTATCTGAGAATCTGACGCTTGATGCCTACGGGGATTCGAACTGCTATGGCGGACCGTCCGCCTTCAGAAGATCTGATCACTTTCGCGGAGACATTCATATCATCGTTTTTTTCGCTCGTCAAATTGGATCAGTTCCCCAACATTCAGGTTATAAGGAAGTGAAATCTTGAAACCACCTCTATATAGTATCTAGTGGTTTTGTTACAGTTCCAGCTTCCCAATCTTGTATGATTAAATTAAAGGTTGCAGAAATTGAAATAGAAGAACAAACATCTGGGCTACAAAAAAAAAGGTAGCTGACAAGTTGATCAGGACTCCTATACGTTACTAGGCTATCATCTAAAACATCTCAAGGCCTCCGCTGCTCAAATGGGGAAACAAAACCATGGATCACCACATTTTCAGGGGTATACACCCCTTAAAATTAACGGCTGGAACCCCCCCCCCAAAAAAAAAATGGTGGTTTGTAGATGTGTCTTACCTTTCCAAAGAGTTTGTTTCAGGTTCCATGTACAAAATATATTTAGGGGAGTAATTTCTAGTTTCAATTCAAAAGCATAGAAATAAGGTCAGCACACTTCATGCCTTCCCTTCAGCCATCCGGATGACCTAAAGATGACCTATAGAGCCGATCGTTACAAATGGTGTGACATGGGGCCTTTATAGATGGCCAAAAAAAAGAGGGTTTTCCTGGCGTCATGGGAAACCCCAATCGAGGGGGAAAGAAATTGGCCTTATGGGCCCCTACTTAAAACTGGCGAATAAGGGGCCCATCTTGTACTTCCCTTTTGAGTGATATGTTGATGGAAGAAATTCAGCTAACCAGTTGATATGGTAGATATCCCATTGTTTACCAGGGTTTTATACATCTCAGGTGGTGCAGGATTTCTTCCATCAACAGATATCAACAGCATATAATTGAAATAATCTGATTTTACCGAAACTTTTTTTCGGCAATTTTTCTTTTGGATTCCCCCATTCCCACAAATGTGGGATGACCAATTCTTCGTCCACATCGTCGTCATGAAAGTAAACTACGAGAACGATTTACTGGAGCTCCTGAGTAACAATGTCGAAAGGTCGCATTGCGCAAAGCGCTCCTCAAACAAAACGATCAACATTCGACTTCCCATGGGCCCCATAGGATCGATGTATGGGTAATTGTTTCGGGGGAGGAATCTCCACTTAGATATGTTTGAAACTGTTTGGGTTGGTTTCACACCCATATGACCCATGTTTTGTTGCGGCATCTCTACCTACTAATTAACCATAAATCTAAGCCAAATGTAGGTATAAAAATACCATACATGGATCCTCTGAGATATGCCAATGATGGCAAAATGGAAAACTCCTTGGTTTGGGAGATGTTCACCAAAAAACGACTCGTTTTTGAGAAGTGCAGTTTTGCAGCTGTGGAAATAGGGTTGGTCACTGGACTTAAGTATGACGACCCCTGTGATTTTGAGGATTCTAGAGTTCTTTAGCTATAGTAAAATACATGAAAATACATCATCCCCGGCTCCCTAGCTCCCCCAATATCATATAGTGTAGATCAAATATTAAGGTTTGCTTACAGCCATTTTGAGATAACTCATCGTCATAACTGCTTTTTGTGGTGTCAAAACATGGCCAAGTCATAACTGTATAGGGGCTATATATGCTAGCCGGTATCGGGATGATGTGTGAATCCTCTATTCATCTTGCACGTTGCAATACAATTCCGAATGGGCAGAGTGGATTTTGTTGTGCGTTTTTTTCTGCTCAATGTGGAAAGGAGCTATTCCAACCGTTCCAGGATAAAAGATTTCCCCTATGAAATCACCGCTTCAGTGTTTGATTCGAATGCTTCAGAACAAGGGAAAAGGTGAATAAGTTCATTTCCAACCATGACAAAAAAACAAAAAAAAGCTGCCGGCCTTCAGCAAAACTCTGGGAAATTTTTGGAAATAATATCTGGGTGGTGGTTTCAACCCATCTGAAAAATATCAGTCAAAATGGATCATTTCCCCAGGTAGGGGTGAAAATACAAAACCTTTGAAGCCACAACCTAGATATGAACCAGGTGATTCAAGCCGTGACCAAACTTTATCCCCTTTCCCTTGGAGGTCACAATTTTCGCTTGTTTTCAATGGTCACGTTTTCACTCACTCACCCCAAAAAGGTGACCCGACCGAGTTTGACGTTGGAAACATCTCATCTATAGAAGCCACATGTGGCATACACTTTTTATCACTTTACGACTGGGAAATTTTCGAGAAACATATCAGTTATCATTTGAATGAAGGTTTCTTTTTAAACAACGCAAATGATTTTCCATGGTTTTCCTGATTTTGCTTTACCCAAAGGATCCATGGAAGGGGTATACGGTATATTCACCTACATTCACCATAGACATCAAACAAATGTACGTAAATATATCAGTCCCATGGATCCTTTGGGTTACACCCTTTTTTTTCACCGGGGAAAATATCAGCTAATGGTTTGGGTTGTTGGTTTGGGGCCCGGTGGTTTGGATTCCGATGGGATCCCCCGATGATTGTCGGGATTGTTTATCAGTAAGGAGGTTTGAGAATCCCAAACCGCCGGGCCCCAAACGATCCCAAGTGGCCATTAGCTGAGAAAAGCCGAGGGGTGTCACGTGATAAC
This sequence comes from Breviolum minutum Mf 1.05b.01, assembly GCA_000507305.1. NCBI lineage: Eukaryota > Dinophyceae > Suessiales > Symbiodiniaceae > Breviolum > Breviolum minutum. The sequence continues at coordinate 177,204 of DF239525.1, forward strand.
CCTCCGGTAAACGAACATAGCTCGCTGGAAAATGGACCCGGATGGAAGATGTATTTCCTATTGAAATGGGGATTTTCCATGGCTATGTTAGTTTACCAAAGGGTTAATTCGGACTAGAGACAGTCCATTCGAGCTGTAACTCTGCATAGCGGCAGCCGATTGATCTGCGGCAGCCGAGGAAAAAAATGGCAAGGATTCGGTTCGGTGAATGTATGGTTTGGAATTACCCATATAGGATCCATGGGACTGGTATATCTACTTTCATTTGGTTGATATTTATGGTAAATGCATAGGTGCATTATATATATAGTTCATATATACCATACATGGGTCTTCAAGTTTTGTGGTGGATCTAGTCATTACATCCTCAGTCTTGGCATAGTTGTCCATTACATGGTCCCGTGCAAATACAGAATGACAAGCAGCTTATGGGGAAGAAACGTGGATCATGCTGATCAGTGTTTTCCGAACATCCAGCGAGGGTTCAATAATGTTTAACCACATCCAGTCTGCAAAAAAAACGTCCCTAGAAATACAGCCATCCCTCCCGAGAAGATATTACATATTACCAGTTTACACCCCCCGAAAACAAAAAAACATCCGAGAAAACCGCCATTCACCTCAGGAAGTATGGTTGGAAGTCAAACTACTGTTGATGGTGCAGAATTCTCAAACTACCACCTGGAATGTATCGAACCTTGTAAAGTGACTAAGATTCCAACTGCCAACCTCAACTGGTGAGTTTGCCGGATTTCAAGCCATCAACAGCAATGAACCATTCAGCCGTTTCTTTGTGGCCCACTAGCTATCCACTGGCACCTGCATAGCAACCGTCAAAGGTCACGTTGTGTAGAAAGGCGGTATCTTCCTTAGATGGATCCATGGGACTGGTAGATTTTACCTAGTAGTTTGCCATAAAAATCAACCAATCATGTAGTTAAATATCCGTTCGTCCCATTGAATCCTATGGGAAAATTAATCGTCATCAGTTTTTGTTGCATTAAGTTCTCTCAAACCGTTTGCAGTTCTAAAAAATGCACCCCGCGAAAAACTAACATGGAACTTCGAACCCAACAATTGGTGGTTGGTAGATATTGTTTCTACTTTTCCAAGGGGGTATTACCACGTTCCATGTTAGTTTTCCAGGGTGTATGGCTGACATATTCCAATAACTTCATCAACTGATCGCGGAAGAGAACAGACCAATCCCCATGATATTTCAGTATAACTTGGGTTGTCCCCTTTTGCAGTAGTAATAGTGGCAAATTTTCAAGTTGAGTTCGGAATCCCCTACAAAAAAGTGTAATAAGAAAACTCCTGCTGGTGACGCTTACTGGGAAGGGGGACAACCCGAAGTACAACGAATGTTCTGGGTCATGTCTTGTAGGAGGGTATCCAGAAGTTGAAGAATGCCCTCATCCAACCATTTTGCTACAAGTAGCACAAACAATAAATCACATAAATCACACCCAACAAAAAAAACTGAAGAATCTGGGTTGGTTCCTGTCTGAACTGGGAAAATGGACATGTTCTTGGATTCCACTGTGATTTCATTCCCCGGAAAATCCTTCAATGGTTGGATTGGTTTTGCTTTATATTCAAAAATACCATTTGAGCGCCACGAAAAAAACTACGGCCTTACTTTCCATGAAATACTGGTTGTTTAATAGGGATCCTTATCATGGTTTATTAGATTTTATTAGAATCCCAATGTAACTGGGTAGTACAATGCCCTATATATATATATGTAACAATAAACAAACAAATGATTTTGCAACAAAAAGTATCTAATATTGAAAAAACATATGTATTTAAAAAAAACATATATATATATATACATACATTTGTTCCCAAGGGGTTCCATCCACAAAAAAAACGTTTGCTAAAAACCCGCAGAGATGCGCTTCGCAGACAACCGCCACTCCCTGCAGTGGAAGCTGGGGGGAAGAAATTCTATCCCATAGGATCCATGTATGGTATGTTTACCTACCAGCACCTTCCAAGGGGTGCCAGTTAAACCCTAACACGGGCTGCCAGTTTTTCACCCTAAGGGATGGTGAATTTTTCCACCCTGAAACGGAACTATTTGGTGCAGGTCGATTGGGTTGAAGTATATATCCCTAAGAATCCAGACCCCGTGACCCTAGGATTGATGGTCGAAACATCCCATCCCCAAGTCATAGGATTGGATCGGTGTAACCCCTTATTGGACACATCTGGATCCTTACGGTATGGTGAATGTAGGCAACTATACCATATGTATGCATCCTATGGCTATGAAACCAACCGAAACAGTTTTATGACAACATATCTAAGTGGATTTCTTCCTCCCCCCCCAAAGACTTGTATACCCATGCAAGATTTTAGCATCAAGGAGCAACACATCATCCAAAAGGGTCACATGTTTTTACAAATTCCGGGATGTCAAGAAAAAGAATCACTTTAATGTCATTTTTTGGGAAAAACGGTCAAGTACCAAGGGTTGGGTGTTCCTTGGGATTCCATCATTGGCTCATTTTGCAGGTTCTTGTTGGTTCGGAAAATTAGAAGCATTGAAAACAATCAGGTATCAGTGAACAAATGTGTGCAAGTTACAGGTGTGGCTGAGGAATCAGTTTCAGTAGTATTGGTTATTGATTGCATTGCTATCTGGGGGTTCAAAGAACCCATAGAACAGAATAGATGATACCGACGAAACCTGTTCACAAATTTCTTCGAACTAAATATGTAGGGCTACACGAGTTAAATGTGTTTGAATAGCCAGCACCGAAACAAAAATAAAAAATATTGAAGTGGAATGGCATATTCTGAATATTCTAGTTCAGGTACCTTCCGAGACTGAAGCAACGTACAGAAAGTAGACAAAAACACCTGCATCAACAAGCCACCCTATGGATCCAAGTACCTCCTAAGAAGATATGTTAGGCCCCAAATTGTACCCTAAGTGCATTCCAAGCAGCTACTTGGATCCATAGGGCCATGTCAACATTTGTTTCGTTTCTCGATGTGTTTTGCTTGAAGTCCAGTTGCATCGAGGTCATCCCAAATGATTCCAGGTCCATTTTTTTTAACCCTTCGTTACATTTCAAACATAAAAAAAATAATGATGGACCACAACAAATCCTGATATTTGATACAACTCAGGAATATATACATAATCCTTATTTAACTTATATATATATATATACGTCTCGTCTTTCTCAAAGAACTAAGATCCAGATTTTCTGTTCAGCGCCTTCAGTGGCGATGCAGTCTTGCATAAGAGTCTCACCATAGGTGTCAACCGTTCCTGGAAACCCAGGATGACTGGCACAATATCACCCCTAACTTGGAGGATCATTCCAGGACTTGTAAGTGGTTAATAACCATGGTGATCGTTTAAGTCCCCTAAACATCAGGTTGTGGGACCCCTTCCAAATGGCCGATATTTATGGCAGTAATAAATGGGGGTTAGGTCCTACCTACTTACAACTCCTGGGATGATCCTCCAAGTAGACATCGATAAAGGTCATCCTTGAATGTCCACCTTTCTTCAGTCAAGTCTTGAAAAGTGGAGGTCGTAAAATACGAAACCACACCCATCTGGAAAATTCAAACAAGACACACTCTGGACTGGATGGGGAACTGATTCATCAGAAATGATGGCCATATATGTATATATATATATATGTATATATACTGAATATCAGTGCATATCTCCGCGATCAAATGAAAAGCTGTTTTTTTTTTTCAAGTTGTAAGTTTGCACGGGATCTATGTAAAAATTCAAGGGGTCGGGTGTTATTTTTCTACCCGAGAGGATTTTTTCACCAGGAAATTCCGGAACTCATCCATCTGCGTTCAAATCGGCCCCGAAGGGAGCTCCTGGAATCTCCACTTTTTTGAGGGGTGAAATGACCCTCAGGTAAACCCATGTATCAAGCCATTTATAGGGACCCCATGTCACTCCATTGGTTTTTGGACCCACCAAACGTACTTCCAAATTCACGAATTAAGGATCAACGTATAGATATCAGAAGTATCAAGGATTATCAAGGCGCCGAAATATCATGGTTGTTTTCCCAGCATCTTGTTTCATGTTCTGGTTTCCCAAAGTCATGAAACCATCCTGGGCTATTTTTTTTTCCAAATCCTTAACCCGGAATTTTTACCGGCCATTTTGGGGGTAGGCAGATTCCCCTTACTAAACTCACTACCCAAACTTGGGCGAACCTTGGGGTGAGCAAAATTGCCTAAAGGTCGCTATAAGGGGCACCGGTTCACCCTGCAGATTCCCCAAGTTTTTTCCAAACACCTGGAAAGGGGTGCCCTGGGCGAGACAACAAACACAACAAGCAAGGCAAAACTATGACTGCACCACACAAGCAGGACTTACCAAACAAACCATAACAAATGCCCCAAAAGAAGCCCTGAAAAAATGGAAACCTTCTTCTTCAGCCACGAAACCAAAAAAAACGCCCTACTTTCCATGAAATACTGGTTGTTTACATCCGGGGATGCTAAAAAATAATTGATGAAATATACCTCCCCTTTTTTATTTTTGGGTAGTATTAAATTTCATCCCCCAACAAAATCCCCTAAATAACCAGGGGCCTTTTATTTTTTTTCATTGCTCACGGCGTGACAAATTGAGGTTTTTCCTATGAACAACATGGACCTCCAAAACCGACCAATCCTGGTGTGTAGAGTCCACCACCGCTGCTTGCGCTACAACCACGGATTGTCAGCATACCATAGTCACCCCTCAGTGTTTCCGGTCCACTCAACAGGGATCCTATATAAAAACCCTATAAATAATGGGAAATTTTACCATATCCACTGGAAGATTCCATATTTGATACTGTTGATGGCTGAAATCCTCCAAAAAAGTTGAGGTTGGTACTTTATCTCGTCAATATCATTATTTACAAGGTTTAATGATGTTTTATACATCCCAGGTGGTTGTTTGGGATCTCTTCCATCAACAGTACCTGGAAACTATGGCTAACGTGCAGTAGTCTGCACATACAACTCATACCTTGAACGGCGGTGCAGATCTGGAAAACTTATGGTTGGTAGGTTTCTTGGGATGAAAAGGGCTAACATTATACAAGCAAAAGGAAGATGCAGGCATTTCATGGCATATCTTTACATTTCATATGTCATGCAGTAGATTTACAAACAGGATGACACCCTCATCCAATCATCCAGAACGTTGGTTTTACAGGTCTCGGGCGGTTGTGATATCTTGCAACATAGGTTTGTCTGGGGCTACAACACAGCATGAGTTTGTTTACTCATGTCATCCCTTCTTACGCACATGCAGGCAATACACCATAAATTGAATATCATGGAATATTGACATATTATTTCATTACAGTACTTTATATAATTCTACAACCGTCACTGTTGAGCTACAATTCATGGGTTCGTGGTTGTTAAAGAAATGAAACCTACCCCGGAACAGAACATGGTGTCTAACCCAGAATGTGACCACTCGCATGCACCTCAAATAATACCATCATTCAAGTAGCCATTGTTCCTCGCTACAAGCAGGATTCAAAAACTTTTATACTTGGTTCTAGCTGCCCTAATCGACCCTTGTAAGTTGGTTATATGTTCCCTAAATGGATTGAAATCGCAGTGACCTACCAAAAAAGACACCCCTTACTGCTCAACTCAGTGCCTCTTCAACAACAAATCCATCACAAGCCGCATCTTAACCTCCACAACAACCTCATGATTCCTCATTCTTTTTCAACCAACAGTCCCAAATGCTCTATGTATTGCATATTTACCTGCAATTCACCTAAATTTGCGGTAAGCTGGATGGTGAAAAATATGCTCGTCAAAATGGGGTCATCTTCCCCAAATTTTAGGGTGAAAAATAAAAAAAATCTTTGCAAACACCACCTAGTAAATGTAGGTAAATATTCCAGTCCCATGGAGCACGTGGGAGTGGGGCTTTTTAGTACTGCCTATAGTTCAGCCACGCTTCAGAAATCTGGCTGAAAACAAACCCCACCCTCCAAGGATAAAATTACGAAAAAAAAATGGTAGTTTTCAGTATCTGATGCATATTAAATGTATTACACCCCCCAAAGTTTAACATAGCCCCTGAAAATAGGCCTTCCCAGAGGTAGTCTTTAAAGCATCATTTTTCATGGGCTATCTTAAACTTCAGGGGTGTAATATATGTGCTCATTACATATATAAATACATCTTCCGTATTCCCTTTAAACTTCTCAGAACCACCCACCACCTCACTATTTAACTATTTCTCTTCATCCCCCCCCAAAAAATAGTAAATCTTCGAAGTCATCGACGTCAAGCAGCTGCATCAATCCATTTTCGCGATCATATTCGTCGGCCTTCGCCTCGAACCCTAAATAAAGGCCACCTGCAATGAGGATCGTGAGCTTCCATTGAGGATCCCATGGAGTTTTTCCGGAGCATTCGTCATATCATCCCCGTGGCACGCAGAAATACGATACATGTTTTCTAGCCCTATGAATCCAAGGATCCGCTGCTTGGAATGCACTTAGGGTACAATTTGGGGCCTAAAATATCTTCTTAGGAGGTACTTGGATCCATAGGGTAGGAACTAAGAAGCGTTATTTTGTTCATATAGGTGCAAAATAGGGGGAAGGTAACAAAAACAAATGTTTTTTTTCCATGGATGTGTTTTGGGATACATGTCTTACCGTGAAAAAAACCGGTCCCCAAGGTTGAAAAATGCTGGAAAGTTCATAAAACTTTACCCCCCCCAAAAAAACACTGAAAAAATGACTGGCTGGAAAGTCCACCAGTCAAGCCACAGGTTCCACCTGGCTGTTCTCGAGAGTATACTTCGGTGTTTCAATCTCTGACCTCCTAAATACGCCGAAAAAACTTCGGAAACCTCTCATGGTCAAATCCCAGGTCCCATAGGATCCATGGGACTGGTATATTTGCCTACATGAATGGTGGATTTTTGATGGTAAATGTAGGTGAATATGCCAGTCCAATAGATCCTATGGGGAATGGTCCAATTTTTTCCAGCCGCTGGTCATAGCAAAATTATAAAACAAATCATCCTGGGAATTCTCTGCGGTTCAGAACTTGGTAGATCAACGGTTGACAGTATAACCCCAATCTTTTCCTGTGAAAAATGAATCACCTCCCGCAGTAGCAATACATAGTACCAATAAATCAACAGGAACAGCCCACAAACCAACCCATCATCCGTCATCCTTCCGCCCACACCTCCCAAGGTCTCAGCAGAACAATCTTCCAAGAGAATCTGCTGCTGAAGATGTTCTTTCTTCAGATCGCGTGTGACCGACGTCACCAAACCATCCGTGTCATACTGATTCAAACATTTTGCCTTCATAGCACCTCCATTACCTTGACGTCGGTGTGGAGTCCAGGAATCATGATCTTGTGAGATACCAACAAAATCCTGAAAACATCAACAATCAGCCCTCCATATACTCCATGTATGGAATATATACCGACATTTACCATACATTTTAAGCCAAATGTAAAGGTAAATATACCAGTCCCATGGGAGCATCTGGGCATTTCAAATCTCTATCCTTCGTGGTTCACTTTGAGGTGGCTTAAGGATACCAGAAAAAAATGCACTTTCTGGCTGCTAATCCGCAGTTTTTCCAGAATCCGGTCATAGATTCAAAAGGGGTATCTCATCTCACTTTTCCAGGACTTTGTCAAAACTCCAAGGTAAACCTTGAAAAAAAACATACACCAGCCCCATTAAGTGTTTGGATTGGAAGATATTTGCCAGGCATATTTCAGCTCAGGGGGCACAAGTCCTGGCAGTTTTCAACATGGATGCTACGCTGATAAAGTAGAGGACCGTAACAATCAAAAGGGGGGTTCAAAAAACATACCCGAGGGATCCAATCACCTTCTGAGAAAGGTTTCATGGAACCTAAATACCTTGTTGAGGAGGTGATTGTACACCCCTTGCTCATTATATGAAAATATGACTGGATTTCTAGAAATAGACAAATCCTGAATCAAGCAACGGTTGGCTAGTTTCCGGATGTCCTCCCTCGTACCAGTTTGTGCAATTGACAAATTGACGATGTCCAATTGCCAAACCCTTGCATCGTTCTGTGTGCATCAGGTTGCCCAAAACTAAGATTGAAAAATCTTAAGAATGTTGTTCATCTTCATGGACCCTCCAAATCAACTGCAGGATTGTTGTTCCCATGAAATGATAGCCCAAAGCCATTGACCTATTGAATCCTTTTTTATTTCGCCATGAAGACTGTATTACCAAAACGCCAGCTGCCTCCAAAATCCCCAAATCGAAACGTTGTGAGACTGTTTCACAAGCTATCCCGGATGTTTCCCTTATCTCTGAACACCCACTTTTTTCCAAACAGTGGCCTCCCAGTGGGCCCTTGGCAGAACAATTTCGGATCTCCTTGGGTTTCCACAGCGCTGCTGGTTGTGACTTCTGGTTTTTTAGATGTATCTTTTCGCACTGCCCAGCTGTGATTTTTAGTTTGAAAACTATATGCAACTGTGGTTAGTTAACTGGGAATTGTTCAAAATGAATCTCTTATGAACAAAAATAACGCTACAAATTGGGTACGCCATCAATATATGAAAAAACCTCCTAATAGTTCTACTTTTGAAAAAAAAGGGTGTGGTATACCGATTTGTTGTTGAGGGTTTGCCAGAATCACCTGAAACAACCCTTTAAAAAAATAGGGAGAAACCCGAACCATCACCAAAAAAACAAAAGCTAACCGTAGTCAATCTTTAGGGGCTCCGATTTTCCCATGTACTTGGATGTCCCAGGAAGGTAGTAAATGGTTAGTAAGTGGGTTATAACCCCAATATATCCCATTTAATTCCCATTTATAAGTAGGTTATAACCCATTTACTAACCATTTACTATCTTCCTGGGACATCCAAGTAACGGGTTGGTTCTTATGGTGTCCACCCCCGTTGTTCGAAGTTACGAAGGTGGAAAAACCTGGCATATCATGGGTGACTGGTAGACCTCCGAATTGATTTGGTTTTTTTCCCAAAATAGTGGGTTTCCCCAACAAACCCATGGGGTTTTCCTACTAGAAATGATCAACACTTGGGGTGGAGATTGGGGGTATCACCATTTAAGGAAGCACCCATTTACTTCTTGGGGTCAATGAAATGACCCTGCAACGTCATGGTTTTTTTGAAGGGCGGATGTCACTGGATTTGTTGACTAAAACATGTCCTAAAACGATTTGCTAGTGCAACAAAAACTTCAAAATACCTCAAGTGTTGTTCAGTATTCTAGGCTCTGATTTTATTGACCAAAAAAACATGTACAAAAAATAATGAAAATATCGAACTTATGGCGAAACGAATCCTCCCAACTGCTTCGATGTAATTTCCATGAACTAAAGCAGGGGCCCACAGAAACCGGGGATTTATCAACCAAGACCGTACCTGGTTGCGATGCCCACGCATACATGTAATCCTGTTGGTCAGCTGTGGAGTATCCCAACATATACCTCCGGTTAAGTATGAAAAGATGTCATGTCCGCCCCAAAAATAAAACAAAAACGAGTTGACAGACTTTTCACTTCAGGTAAACCGTTGTTGCCGCTAGAGGTCGTTAAACCCACTGGATGTGACATTTTTTGCACGGTGTCGACTAGGGAGCGTTGTTTTTTTTCGACAATTCACCAACCTCAACGTGAAAAATTGATCGCTCGGCATCTTGGGAAAGATATTCCCTTTGAAAACCTACCGTATTTCGAAGCATGTTTGTTCAATACTTGGAGGATCATCCTAGGACTTGGTAAGTGATTCATAACCATGGTGAATATATCGTTGTTGTCCCCTAAACATCGGGTTGTGGGACCGCTGCCAAAAACATGGCTGAACTTCATGGGTTTCCCAATCATCCGTTGCCATCAAGTTTCAAGGCTTCCACTTTGCTGTGTGACCACTTTGGTGACATAGAAAGCACCACCTGCACCTGGAAAACCAACAAAACTTAAGTGTGGTGTATATAGGGGACTACACGGTGTATAGGGACGACGACCACAACAACAACAACAACAACAAAAAACACCATCTTCATCATCATCATCACCACCACCACCAACAACAACAACAGCTACAACAACAACAACGACAACGACAACAACAACAACAACACCACACACAACACCAACAACAACAACAACACCAANCGACAACGACGACAACGACGACAACGACAACGACAACAACAACAACAACAACAACAACAACAACAACTTCTTAGCAATCATGAACATTTGGTTAGTAGGGAGTCCCCTAGCCCTTGTTGGGAGAGTACTCTAGAGATCCGTAGACATGAAAAAAGTCAACTTCCAGGTGAATCCCTCCTGAAGTTTGTCAGGATGCTTGGGAGTTGGATGGTACGGATAAGAACTATAACGACTGAAACAAAAAACTCTGATGACTCTATCAATCATCCTCATGATCCTCATGATCATCATGATCATCATGATCATCACGATCATCATCATCATCATCATCATCATCATCTTCATCTTCATCATCATCATCATCATCATCATCATCACAGACTCAACACAACAAAGACTCATCTACAACCAACGATTGTTACAGTCGTCCCAGCTTGGAAGACAAAACATGAATGGTCATCCCAGCTTCAAAAACACTTCATAATCTTCATCCTGTAGAGTCTAGAGATGCAACTTGACTTATTGTCACACCCAGCCATGTAGGCAATATTTGGAAAACTTATGTCATTAACCTGGTATCATGGTCCAAGTTTGCAGATTTGGATGAAACAGAGTTCTTCTTGTGATGATGTAATCTTGATTTCAATTAAGCAAGGCTAGTTTTTTTTGAACGGCAAGTTGTCTTGTACTGTTATGTTCTTTTCCGATCTGTGCTTTTTTTGTGAACCCACAGATCTAGACGCCACCAATCTGGACGATGGTAGGTCACAAACGTATCAAAGTCATCCATCCCTGCTTTTACTGGATACAACAAAATCCCACGAGAACCATACTGTTGATGGTTCAGGAATCCAACCAAAAAAAAACACCAGATGTATAAAACAGCTGTAGGTATATACCCTCCCTGAAACTAACATAGCTCCTGAAAATGGATGGTTGGAATACTACTTTCCTATTGCGCTTCGGCCTATTTTCAGGGGCGAAAACGTGAGTTTCAAGGAGGGTAACATATCGTGGCATATTACTTACCTTGACGACAAACTGGTGCAGATTTTCCAGCGGATGTCCGAACCGTCCTACGGCCATGCCAAGGCTGGGCCCTTCACCATAGTAAAACTCCCCAAAGAAAAAGGCCCAGCCTTCATCTTCGATGCTATGTGCATAGGAATGTTCGATCAAGATGTTACCACCAGCTTGTAATACCTGGGTTTCATCAAATCCTGCAAGAACATCGATTTTTTTTAGGTGAATTTCATCATATATCGCACCAAATTCTGCTTTTTTTTGTGAAAAAAGGTCATTTGGGGCGCAGATTCCCCGATCCTGCTTTTACTTGTTTTGAGACTTTTCAGTTGTGTTGGTGGTAATCATATGCAATAATTGGCCCATGGTAGTGATCATAAGTATCTTTAGCAATTGTCACTTATAGCTATACTTAGGTTTTGTTTCACTTCATTGCCACAATTTTTGAGAAAACATCCACCAGGCATGTGTAACTCACTTAGCCAATGGACCCTGAAATAAAAGTTCGAACTGAACTTTTTTTTCCCTAAAGTTTAGCCATTGGCCACGTAAGGTAAAGGGCACACCTTTCCATTTGGCCACCCAGCCAACTCCACACAGTTCACTTGACGACTTGACGACAGTCTAGACACACACTTATCCACACACGAACAAAAATAACAAGGGTTCCAGGGATGATACCCATCTTCCTCTACCCTCCCGAAGTTTAACTGTTTGCCCCTGAAAAGCTACCGAGACCCAATACGAATCCGAAAGTAGTCTTCCAACCACCACTTTTCAGGGGCTTTCGCTGTTAAACTTCGAGGGGGTAAAATCACTCAAAAAGCCGAACTGTTTTGGAAGGAATTTGGCAGCTTTTGCACTTGGCCTTTGAATGATACACTTCGAGACATACATTATGCCAAAAAATGCCAGGCATATCGAAACAAATGCCTGAAAGGAATTGGATGAAAGAATTACAGGATGAAACCTGTCAAACAAGGGCACGCGTCGGGTGTTTTCAGGAAGATGTAAATCCATGTAAATTCCCATCCTCATGCTTGTTGGGGTGACACACCATGGCAAAGATGAAACTCCCCCCCCAAAAAAAACAACCCAGTTTCATCCAAAAAGTTCCGATGATTGACCTACCCTCCGGTAAACAAACATAGCAATGGAAAATCCCCATCTTGAATAGGAAATACATCTTCAAATGGCGGATTTTCCATTGCTATGTTAGATTACCGGAGTGTATTTTTTTTTCAGGTAAGGTAAAACCCAACAGACATTTAGAAGATTGATGTCTTTTGATCTGATCGCATCAAGCATGCCACAGCATGCTTGGCAGCGTACGTGCTTCATGAGACAAGTGAACCAACGAGGAGTTGGTTCTAGATTTTGGTCTGCTTCCTTTTGGGAAAGTATTGTATCTTTTGTTTGGAGGTGGAAATATATACATATATATATAATATCATTAAATACTACTTAAATCTACTTATAGTACTACGTAGTATACGATATATAAATCAACAATGACAAAAAACATGGGCGATTCATATTCCTGCAGTTCGAAATCACTGCTCGCTCAAAGCCCCCATTCCAAGTCATTTTTTGAAGGCGGTTTTTCACCAACCCATCTGAAAAAATCTGAGTCAAACGTGGATCATCTCCCCAAAAAATAGGGATGAAAATTTGACATTGAACAAAACCACCACTACCAGTTATCATTTGGAAATTTGTGTGTAAAACAAATGATAAGTAGTTGAAACCACCCATCCTGCCATCTTTTTTTAAAGCAAAGGTCATCTTTTCGCACATAGATTGCTCCTCCAAGACCTGGTCGGGGGGAGTGGTGGAAGGATTTATCATGATTTACCGGAAGCTATTAAGGCAAATCTCTCCTGTTTGTTCAAACCCCATAGGATCAATGTATGGTATATATACCTACATTTGGTTGATTTTTATGGTAAATGTAACTAAATATACCATACATGGATACTATGGGAACTACACTCTGGAGAAGTTTAAAAATGTTGAATTCCCAAAAATGCAAGTTCGGAAGATGATGGAACCCTTTTAAAAAAACAGTAGGTTTCATGAGGTTAGGGTGTACCACCTATTTTTTTCGCCATGGAGGAAACCATGGCCAGCTTCCAAACATCACATCCTGACAGAATGCAATCGTGACCTACCAGGTGCGCCCCAAACGATCGTTATCAATGGAGTTTCTGGGGCCCCCCATAAATAGGGTGAAATAACCCCATGTTACCCATTTATTTTCGGCCATTTATAAGGGGTATAAGTAAAAGTCCATTTCTATCTGGTAGGGGCCCCACCTTGTATTCAGCATGGACATTTCATTTGAGCAGCGTTCAAAACCCTTATGACATTCCATTATACTGATTGGTTTATAGGGATCCTTATATTGGCTCATTATAATCCCCATATAATTGGGTAGTATAATCCCCTATATCAAACAACCAACCGGGGTTTTGAACGCTGCTCATTTGATGACTGTGAAAACATCGGATCTGAAGAATGGGAGATGAAACAACTGGATGCAAAGATCCACCAATCCCACCATCAACACCCATACCATCCATGGGACGAACGGTATGTTTACCTACATAAATGGTCTATCTGTATGGTAAATGTAGGTCAATAAACGGTAAAATATACCATACATGGATCCTTTGGGATATTGGCTACCCAATTTGTTTGGGGACGCATCAAAATACGCAACTTTCCGCTTTCAATTGATTAACGTCAGTAGTTTTAGACAGTTCGCAATAGACTTTTGGAAAACCCATTCTGCGAGACATATACTCCAACCATCTCCAACTAACTCATCATTTTCAGCATTCGTGGTGTTATTCCAGCTCGCATAATGCTAAGCTGATTTGAGAGCTTTAGGCTATAAAAGATGACAACTGATGCATGCCCCCCTGATTCTTTCATCCATTCTATCACAACCAAAGTTTGATCAAACCACACCATTTTGTAAATCTATTTGCTAAAGCCTGTTCAGGGGTGATGTTTAATTCAGCCATCCAAACAAAACAATGATGGTCAAATCCTGAATCCAAGAAAAAACAACTGGCTCCCATGCCAACCAAAGTCTCGAATTTAAGCTCCTGAATTTTGGGAGCTGGAAAATGCTTATTATAGTTGGTGTTTTTTTCACCAACCCATGTGAAAACAAACAGTTCAATTGGATCATTTCCCGGGGTAAAACATTAAACATGTTTCAAACCACCATCTAGTTATTGTCTTGGCCCAGCCCTTTGCTGCCGAGGCACTCATTCTGTCTCCTTCTGCTCCTTGGAGATTCATCCCCATCGGCCAGTTTTTGGCCGGTTCGTTACATGGGTTGGTTCAAGGAATCCAAATAGATTTGGGGAAGGATTTGCCAGATGTTTAGTGGTGGGTCCTCAAAAGAGTCACAAGTATAATCTTTGGAATAGGAATGAATAGGAATTATCGGGGCAACATATTTCTAGCATATCTGAAGTTGAAGTCCAATAAAAGATCCTTGCATGAGGATTTTGCCAAATGCTTTCTTTTGCATGAAATTCTTTCACATCGATGTGATATGACTAGCCTATCGCCAACACTTGGGGAACCTCAGGGATAATGCAAATTTGAATACAATAAATAAGCTACAAAACTCAGGTAGTTAGAAGATAGGCAGCCCCAACCGTTTGGAGAAGAAAAATCATGATGGCTTTGATCGAATTCTTTTAGAAATCACCTGAGTCTGGAAATCCGCCGGCCTTGCCGGCGTGTCTAGTGGAATGGGGCTTGATGACGGATTGCTTGTCTGTACTTTGCTTTTGCTTATATAGTCTAAGCTAAAGCTGATAATGTCCTTGGGGCGCGCTTTTACTTCGCCTAAAATCACCACCA
>DF239526.1:0-17015 GCA_000507305.1 Breviolum minutum Mf 1.05b.01
CTGGTTTCTTTTGGACACAAAGCAATCTGCTGAGCGGCTAGCAGCTGCTTTGTTTCATTCTCTCTGATATTCTGACAGACTTTTTCTTTGAGATTTGAGTCCTTAGTAGGATCAGTGTCGACGGAAGCCCTGAAGCGGGCTGCATCCCAACTCGGTTCTTGCTCTTTTCCTTGCATCATTTGCAAAGTATGCAAATTTCGAGGTTGAGGAGGTCCAGAATTTCTTCGTTTTTGGTCTTCTAGCGACCCGTGCCCTCAAGTCAAGATTAATCTCCCTAAAAGGCCGCTTGCATTTTCTGGTTGGAGCGTGGGTCATTTCTTCATCATCAGAAGTGAAGCAGCAAATAGGATCACTTAGCGGCACTTTGCTCACCTGGTTGGCATGACTGCCAAATAAGGTTCCGAGCAGTATACCAAGCCTGCCATGCAAAGCCTCTCTCGTGTCATCACCCGGCCGCTTGAACTTATTTGTGAAGGGTCGTTGCTTGAGCTCAGCAGGTGAGTACCAGCCAGGTCCCCTAGTCTCGAGCTGACTCTGTAAGAGCCGCCATTGTGGGTCCACATGCTTCTGACATCATACTTCTTCCTCAGGAGATGAAAATCATAGCCAGCAACTTTGCGTAGATTGTCAGCACCCAACATAGAAGCCTTTGGCCAAACGGTTGGTAGGCCATAAACCCTGCATGCCAATCCTCCAAAGACAGATCATTGGGAAGGAGAACTGAGAGTTGCAACTTCTCCGCCCTAGTGATTGGTCAGGGGGCGGCACCTTTCTGCCTGAATACCCCAGCCATGACACCTTGTTGCAGCGTAGGCGGGATCCTTTGCTCGCCCGTCTTCTCCTTGTGCTCCTCTCCCAGTATCTCCCCTCCCGTGTCTCTACCCCGATACGGTATGGTTGGTACTGTGGCTGGTGACGGTGCTCCAAGGTCCCTGTCAGATTTTCGTTCTTTGGGAGTCTGCTGGACTCGCCCTTTTTCGTTCTCTGACAGTTCCCTTGTTGGGCTCCGTGCGTTCTCGTTGCCGTTGTTTCACCCTTCCCGCGCTCTCCGCGTGGTTTTCGTGGCTCTTCGTTGTCATTTGCGGTACTGGCTGGGCTTCTACTTCAATTGGCAACCTATGACCACAGTTTCACTTTTTTTGACTTACAGGCTACTTCAACTGTTCACCATAATATATCCTCAAAGCCAAATTTCACCAAGTTCAAATGGCTGAGCATACTTGTCGCCAATTGCACGCTTTTGCATAAATTACTGATGTTAAACATCTCTTTTGGTTGTTGCAGACACAGCGTCTTTAACACCTCTGTTCAGCTGACTGAAGGGCGTTCCGCCCGGGATCAACCCAAGCAGCTTCCAGCAAAAAAAAGGCTGAGCATACTTGTCGCAAATCATTAGAATCATGTTTTAGTTTCCAACTTTGCAGCATCTCCCAACCTCTGGAACAACCGTTGCCTTCCCCCTCGGACGGTTGACATGCGTGCTCTCGGCGTTGCCAACTAGCCCTTGATCTAAACGTCCGAGGAACAGGCTACACCTATCCTACCCTGCACTCTCCGGGAGACTGCAATATGGAGTGCAGCGAGGTACATCTTAACTGGCAACTGTATCCAATCAACTTTAATGGTGCCAGGTAGCATACGAATGTTGCTCTCCCAGGAACCATCTCGATAATTGCCAACCTTGAACTGCATACGTCGGGGGAGGGAAGTGCGGACCAGAGCTCGTCAATTCTCTCCCCACTCTCTCACCACTCATTTTCTTCAACACACCTCCGTAACGACCTTTGCCTTCTACCTTCGTCCAAACTTCACCTCTTGGTAACCTCTCATACTTCCAACCCTACCTTGTCCTATGACAATCCACACACTTTGATTTATATTTTCACCGTCCCCTCATAAAAAAACATTCAAATCTCTCTCCATAATCTTTCTCCGTACCTTCATAAATTTTCTGCTCATAACTCCCCCCAACTTTTCCTTATCCCACTTGTGTCACCCCACGTCTCCCTTACACCATACCCTCCCCGTCACCGCTTGCCTTGCATAGTTTAGCGTTTGTTGAGTGACTGCCATCGCGCCGGGCTTTTACTGCCACCACTTCGTGCCGCCCCTGGAATAGCGTTGCAACCATTGCCTGGCTGGGCCTCGCTTTAGCTGCTTCCCGCGCTTTCTACGCTGTCTTTGCTTCGCCAAGCCAAGATAAACTGAGCGGAATCTGAGGTGGGTGCAGTTTCACGTTTCACTACGTTTCACCACTTTTGCCCATGGGAAATCAATGCTTGAGGGTTTACCTCGCACTTGACTTATCCCACAGTATTTCGTATGAAATACTCAATTAAAGGCCAACAATGTAAACACTACTTCATATCCTCCACTCTCTTGTGACTTGCACACTGGCTCTGGCATAGGTGCTTCCTCTTGGTTTCACCAAAGCCATCTTTTCCCTATGTTGTTGCTTCTTCTCCGGCATAGGGGTTGTCTTTCTGACATCACCGGAGCCCTCTTTTGCAGTCCTGGCACTTTACGTGGATGGTTTCCTGTCTCACTTTCTATTTTGGTTTGTGTGTTGTTTCAACCGGCCTTTCTGCATGTTTTTGTCATAAAATGACATTTTACCAACCTGGTGAATACGACCATAGCGTCCTTTACACCACTGCTCAGCTGACTGAAGGGCGCTCCGCCCGGGATCAACCCAAGCAGCCGCCAGCAAAAAATAAAGCGTAGATTGTCAGCACCCAACATGCTCAGGCCACACCGGTGGCAGGGCGTAGACCCCTGCATACCACTTATCCTATGACAAATCATTGGGGAGAAGACTGAGAGCTGCAACTTTTCAGCCCTAGTAATGCCCCAGGGGGCAGCACCTTTGTTTTTGAACACCATACATGAGTGTACCCATCACCGTAGCTGCTCCCAGAACAGCCGACACGCTTGTTCTGAGTCATAATTTCTTTCGCCCATTGGGCATGCAACATTTCTATGATTCCTTTGCACTTGTGTCTCAAATTTGTGTCCGCAGGGAAGCTCTGAACTTATTTGGCTTAAGGGAAGATGAGCTCCTGCCTGACCTGCACATTACCAGAGATGGGGTGCTGCGTATTGGGCTTGGCGCTCATCAAGAACATCGGGTCAACCATGAAGCCCGGTTTGTGGACCAGACAAAGTCTCGGTGGAGGTTATCCAGTTGGCAGCCCATGAGGTGGACCCTGAGCCTGAACAGGCTGAGTCGGATGGTGATACCAGTGACTCTGCAGGGAGTGAAAGTGCGAGTGACTCTGAGCAGAATGATCCTCCTTCTTCGCTGGCGGCTGATGCAGAACAGTATGAGCTCATGCAAGTTTCGTATGCTGCAGTGGGTAAGGACTTTCATGACCAAGAGGATCTCATTGGGTCGGAGTACAGCAAACTCCAGAAGCTGGAGATGGTTCCAGAGAGATGGCCTCTGGCGAGGTTATCTTTTTCTCTACAAAAATGTGTGGACCACCTTGAGCGGGTATTGGCTGGATGTTGCTGGGAAGTTCAGGCCACACGTGTTACCCCCCCAGAATCACTACTCTCCCTTCACCAAGTGGCGAAGTGTCTGACTATGCAGCTGGCTGTGTATTTGGCTAAAGAAGTTGCTGCCATCCTCAGGGCGGTTCTGACACATGATACCAAAAAGCTGTACAATGATAGTACGGTGCATTTGTTATGCTCCAATTATTGGGTACAGCCAATCTATCAGGAGTTGCTCCATTCATCGTCCCGATACAATGCTACCAGGGAAGGAGAAAGAAAGCGACCCAGCAGTGGCTTGGCTCGTGTTGCAGCACACCCTCGGCCGCCCAAGAAGCGGAAGCCATCGGCTTCTGGCACCAGCTTCTGTGACTGGATCGGTGGTATGTGTTATGCGGATACCTTGCAGGTCTCATTTCCGGCCCACTGACCCCCCTGGTGCTCCAACAGTTACAACAGAAGGAGGATAGCTATCGTGTTGAAAACCCTTCTTGGATGGACCAAGAGGAGGCCCCTGCGGATATTCTCAAGCAATGGCAGGAGGCAAGGGCAAACAGACGTATGCAGTTCAAGGTTGGCAATTATCGAGATGGTTACTGGGAAAGCAACATTCGTATGCTAACAGGCACCATTAAAGCAGATTAGATACAGTTGCCAGTTGAACGGTACCTTGCTGCCCTTCCTACATTGAAACATGGAGTCATTGCGGGGTGTTCAGGCAGAAAGGTGCTGCCCCCTCGGGCATTACTAGGGCTGAGAAGTTGCAACTCAGCTCGAGACTAAAGGGCCTGGCTGGTACTCACCCGCTGAGCTGGAGGAGCGACTCTTTAGAAACAAGTCCAACCGGCCTGGTGATGACATGAAAGAGGCGTTGCGTACTGATGGAAACACTGCGGCATGGCAGGCTTGGTCTACTACTCAGAACCAGCTTCGGCAGCTACGCCAACCTGCTCCACCCTTGGTGTTTCCGGGCGAAGAGGAGACTATTCTGGACATGTATACCCAAGTCCGGGAGGAAGAACAAATCATCTCCCCTCCATATACCCGCACTCTGCAAGATGAAATTGTGAGGGGACGAAAGAAGAGAAAGCAGGGTGAGGACAATGCCCTGACTGGGTAGCTACTATGCTGCGTGTGCTGTATGGCACGTCTAGTGGTGGTGTGGTGCTACGTCAGGGTCTTATTTCCAACTGGGGGTGAAAGGTATTTGGTCACCTTGTCTGATGGCCTGTGGCAGAGGGCATAATGATCTGTCTGCTACCAGTATGGTACTGGGGTACATGGATATACAGAGAGCTTGCTAAGACGACTGTTGGCATCAACTGACTGGCTGTGTTATCAAGGTTCCATTGCTATTGCTTGGGAGACGGCCTTAATGCACTGCTTGTTTTCAGTGGGCCGCAAGGTATAGAACTATTATGGAAGTCTGGCATACTACAAGCTGCTGAAGAGGTTGTGAGAGCCGGGGTCCTTTTTGAGTCTAGTGCACCAGGTAGTGAGAGCGTGTGCCCGTTTCACCTGTTTCACTTTTCATAGATTGGTCAGCACTGGTCGGTTCTTTGGGTGTGGTTGTTGGGGTGTTTGGTTGTTGCTGTTTTGCTTTTTCTTGTTTTACTGACCAATCTGTGCGATCGAGTTATCAACCGATGACTATTTTAGCATAGTTACGTGACTGCCACAGTTGTAATGACGAGCGCAGCAGAGTCCAAAAAAAGAAATGCCCGTGTTGCATAGACCTCCCAGCAACACCGAGCTGACACACGGTCAAGATGGTCAACACATTTTTGCAAGGAGAAGGAAAGTCTCGCCAAAGGCCATCTCTCAGGGAACTGACTCCAGACGCTGGAGCTTGCGTACTCAGACCCGAGAAAGTCCTCTTGATCCTTAAAGTTGCGGCCCACTGCAACATATGAGGCTTGCATGCGCTCATAATGTTCAGCATCAGAGGCCAACGAAGAGGGAGGATCGTTCAACTCCGATTCACTCGGACTTTCACTTCCTAGAGACCTTTTTCTTGTCTGCCGCCTGGGCCTGACAAGCAGCAGTTCTGCTTGAGCACATCAATAAAGGACTCATCTGGAGGAGAGCGAGAGAGCTCATGATCATGAAGATAAAAGTGGGCACGTCCAGCCCACACGTGCTCAGCTCCATACATGAGTGTACCCATCACCGTAGCAGCTCCAAGGAGGCCTTTCATGTCAAGTGGGCCCATGATAAGGCACAGTGCCCTAGCCCTGGTGATAGCCACCGTAGCACCAGCATAGGCTTCCTCCAGCTGAACCATTTGTTCCTCTTCTAGTAGAGCACTGGTTTGGGCAAGGATAACTGTATGGGCTGTCATGCCAGCACAGGTGGTGACTCCCCTGGAGACAATGGCGTCTTGGGATTCAGAGACCCAGTTACTAGCACGGAACAGATTGGTCATATCGGTTCGATTGTGCAGGACAGCCAAGCTAGACTTGGCATCAGCATGGAAGTCACAGCGTTCTGTGAGCCACTCTACAACCGCTCCAATGTCCTCCACCGCATGCGTGTCAGCACGTGGGACATCCTAAAAGACAGGGAAGCCACCTCGTTGCGGTCTCTCATGGGCAACGAACTTGCCAAAATTCCAACTTGTTCCATTGAATGTGACCAACTCAGGGTAACGCACGCCAACAACAGTTTGATAGGTGACCTGTGAAACCCGTGCGCTGCTGGACAACACAAGACCCCACACTTTCAATGGCCGTTGCCTGCCTGTCTTATGTTTCAGCCACGCCACGCGCAAAACGTTGGCTCAAGCAGTCTATGGTAAGGCCAGCCTAACCTGAGGCTCAGTTACAAAGATGAGAAGCTGGTCTGCCAACATGAGACAAATTTCTACTTTCCACATTCTACATTTTAAATCCTACAATGGGTACATTTTAGCCAATGAATCTGTTGCATAGAACCAAGGACCTCGCGTTCATGGACACTTGT
This sequence comes from Breviolum minutum Mf 1.05b.01, assembly GCA_000507305.1. Taxonomy (NCBI): domain Eukaryota; class Dinophyceae; order Suessiales; family Symbiodiniaceae; genus Breviolum; species Breviolum minutum. The sequence continues at coordinate 6,457 of DF239526.1, forward strand.
CCATTTTGAAACACACTTGCGTTCCGGATGTTTCGACTTGGGGCGGAGACGAGAAAAAAACAAAACCTCCAACATAGGAGGAAACCAGTGACAACATCTAATCCAATGGATGGAAATTTCCTGAAGCATATGTCACCTGACAATATATCAGGCTGTGTCGCTTGACCAACTAGAAACAAAATGCAGATGGGGAAAAACTTCAAACTTGACTGTAAAAAGTGCGACCTTTGCCCAATGATAAATGATAGTCTAGCATGTTCATGAAACAACTCTTATTGTGCTTTGGAGCCTATATTAGCTGCCAGCGCAAGGCTTATTGCAGTACCGCTCACCAAAATGGCAAAGCAACGGCTCTCTTTTTGTCAGTGGAGAAGCCTCGGGGGTGTCCACGTGCGTAAAGTCAAGCCAAGTGCATGTTGATTTCCCGAGGGGGTAGGCTCCGCTTGTATGAAAGATACTTTGTTCTTGCTGGAAGCGACAGGGCAACCAACTCAACTCAAAGAAAGTGTTGGTGAAAATTGGGTCACTGAGAGATTAGCATACTTGTAATATCAGCAGTCCATGCTAACCGGCACTTTTTTCTCATGGGTCGACTTCCCCAATCTGACCACTTCTCGCGACAAAACGTCGGCAGGATCATGGCGGACCACCAGACTATCCAAGCTTTAGCTGCATGTGGTGTTTGGTTTGTGTGGGGGGGGTCTTGTTCTGCTATTGGTTCTAGTTTACCGTCTCTGATCTTTGTTTTTGTTACCGTTGTCTAACGACAAGAAGTCGCAGCACAGTTCAATGACTGCCACTGTTGCAATGGCGCAGTTCAAAAAAAATCCAGTACCTTCCCTCTCGTGTTCCTCATTCCAATACGAGATAGTCTGCACTGCGGCAGTTGACGGTGCTCCAAGATTCCTGTCAGTGCTGCGTTCTCTAAGAGTCAGCTGGACTCTTTTTTTTCGATCTCTGACAGTCCCCTTATTGGACTCCGTCCCTTCTTGCTGCTGCCGACGTTTCACCCCTTTCTGCGCTGCGTAGTTTTTCAGTAGCTCATCGTTGTGTCAAGTTGCAACATTCGACCACCGTTTCACAGAAATCTCTCAACAACAGAATTTCTGAGATGACACTCACAATATGCTCAATGCCAACTTTCACCAAGTCAACCAATGGCACATACTCGTTGCAAGTTATTCTGTCTCACGTTTCACAAGTTTCACTTTTTGCGAGATGCAATTTGCTTGAGAGTTTACCTCGCAAGTATATCTCTTCTTTTGCGTTGGAATTCCTGATGGAACTCTACTCGCATTACATAATTGGCCATAAACCTTTCTGCTTTCTTTTTGCTCGAAACTATCCTTCTGGACTTTCCTCTTGGATTGCAGCACTGAAACTTCCCGCTCTGGCGTAGGTGCTTTCCTTGGATTTCACCAAAGCCCTCTACTTCAACAATGTGCTACTTGCATCTTCCCACTCTTGGCGCAGGTGCTTTCTGTTGTGATTTCACCAGAGCCCTCTTCTTGACTACTTGTGCTACTAAGTCGTGTTGTTGGGATGTTTTGTTTGGTCTTGTTGTTTTGATGGCCTTTTTGTGCACGTTTTTGCTTCATTTTAATGATGAACATCATCACACGGTGCTTATGGCCATAGCGTCTTTGACACCGCTGACTGAAGGGCGCTCCGCCCGGGACATACCCAAGCAGCCACCAGCAAAAAAACAAAAAAAACTCGTTGCAAGTTATTCACCTATAAGATTTCTTATGATATTGCAGCATCTTCGAACCTTTGGAACAAGCGGTGCCTTCCTCTCCGGGAGACTGCAATGTAGATGGTGTTGTTTCGTTTTCGTTTTTGACTTTGTTGCTTTACTTGGAACTATATATCCAGTGTTTTTGCGACATTTTCACCCAGTTGTAGCTGACAGAAGGGCGACCGCCCGGACAACGGAGACGTTGAGCCATGCAGCAACCAGCCAAAAAAAAGCTTGATTTGAAAGTACCAACTTTGATCTGCATCCTTCTATTGGCCTGAGCCTCGTGCCATTTCTGACGAAGGTCATTTTTTGCTGGCGGCTGCTTGGATATGTCCCGGGCGGAGCGTCCTTCAGTCAGCTGAACAAAGGTGACAGAGACGCTATGGCCATAGGCCAAATGATGTAATACATCATCAAAACATTAAGCAAAAACATGCAAAAGGCCACGGAAGTTCAAACAAAACCATCCAACAAGTCCAGAAGTCCAGAGAACACCTACACTAGAGTGGGAAAGGCAAGTAGACACGAGTGTGAAGACCGAGGGCTTTGGTGAAATCCAAAAGCAAATCACCTGCGCCAGAGCTACAGAAAGTTGGTGGCCATTGTAAATCAATACGTGGTGATTCCATATGGAATCCCAGACGTAATATAAAGTGAGTGATCCTTGCGAGGTAGAAATTGTTAGAATTGAGGTTCAGCCTGAACCCTGACTGTGATTAGAGTTCGAGATCAACCAGAACCCCAACTATAGTTAGGGTGGAAGTTTGACTAGTTACTAACTAGTTTGGAAAATAGTTCCACCTGAATCCTAGAACTAGTTCTGAATCAGTTTAACTCCAACTGTTGACCTATTCAGCAACTACTTACAACTGTTCTCTAACTAATTCTCAACCTGAGCTATTGGAATTCTAACTTTTTTGAGGGCTGCTAACTAGTTTAACTTCAACACTAATTATTAGTTTACAGTTGAAACCCTTCAGTCAGAACTCTAACTGTGGGTCTGGAGCTTACATAGGTTCGGTGAAGTGGTGGATTTTGTTTTGGTTTTCTGTTGGTGAAATCCAAAGGGAAGGCATCCATGCCAGAGGATGAGTCGCGCGTAAGAATTTAAATATAACTAAACCGTTCAAACGTGAGATAGACTCAAAGAATGCAGGTACTGCAGAGTCTGCTCAGTCTTTCTTGGCTTGGCGAAGCTAGAAGAATTGCAAGGCGAGGCTGTCAGGGGCGGATGAAGCTCCAGCGTGGAGCAAACTCAGGGAAACAGTATATGTGCAGCAATTCATGACTTCGAATTGTACTTATGCAGAGTGACCCTAGTTGATGAAAGCATTTAGCATAAGATTTGGGCGCAAGCGATTTGTACAGAGTTGCTACATGCCTTCCGTCGGTTTCGGGCCAAAGAGGAGAACAGAAGTGGTCGTGGTCAACATAATGTGCCTTTCTTGTAATGGAAGAGCACAACAGCGACATGAGCGAAGACATGAATCGATCTGGTGTTTCGAAACGTAGGTGCCAGCTTGCCGGGAGGACTCCCTCTTCGTATGTTTCTGGCAGCATTGCAGTCTGCGGTAACTCCCGCCACCACAGCTTTGAGGTTCGCTGCGTCGAGTGTTGCTTGAACAGGTGGCTTCCACTTGTGCTTGGTGTCCAGCTTTCCAACCTTCACATTGATCGTTGAGCTTCGGACAACATTTCTCCTTCTTCTTTTTGCTCATACATTCCAAGAGAGCAGTGCTACCCACTGGAACGCGAAGAAGAATGAGCGAATCGTTTGCGTACTGCGAGGAAGGGATTGATGCAGTTGCGAAGTGAAGCTCCAAGAAGTATCTGATAATTGCTTCCGTTTCTTCTAGCGTTTGCTAGAACTTTCCCTTTTTTTGTCTGGATACTGCATGGCTCAACGTCTCCGTTGTCCGGGCTGTCGCCCTTCTGTCAGCTAGGAAAGAGAAAAAGATGTCGCTGTAAAATTGGATGTAAAATACCAATTGTAAGCAACGTCGTAAAAACTCAAATAGGCACCAACCAAACCATGTTGAAGCCTCCAGAGAGTGCAAGAGGGTAGGATAAAGGTGGTCTGTTCCTCGAACGATCAATCAGGGACTAGAGGGCGAAAGCCGAGAGCACGCATGTTGACCCTCCGAAGAGGAAGGCACCACTTGTATTAATGGACGATTAGGTCTGCATAACTTGAAAAACGCCCACATGATATTGAAAGAACAAGCGACATAGTAGTGCTCTCCCAGGTGAAAAGACTTGGTGAAGTTGGCCAAGCATACTGTGCATGTGATCTCAACAACATCATGCAGTTTGCTAGAACTTTTCCACGCCTGGCTTCCTCTTCCGTCTTCCATCTCGCAGGAATCAGTTGAAGCATTCTGTCTGGCTCATTCCTGCTCAATTGCTTTTGCTCTTATTGCTCCAAAAAAAAACAAAAAATTAGTCGCCAGCCTGGACATACCGGTACCTGCACTTCTGTGCCACTCTTTGGGTGTTTTGTGAGGGAATTGCGCATTTTAATGTGCCCTTGACTTTTGCAAACGAAAGCAGTTTTGCGGTAGTGGCACCCTGGACGTAGAACTTGCACACCTCAAAGTGTCGAAGCTTGGTGCCAGGACCTACGCCTGCATGGCTGAGGAACTGTTGCCCACTGAAAGCTATGCCACCTCGGCAGAATTTTTTTTCCTATAGACCCCTTGCTTAATGCTGGTACCTTTACGGTACTGGTCGTAATATCCAACCAGTCTACCCATTCCGCCAATATTTTCTGGAAGGTTCAATGACACCAAGTGCTCAGCATTTTCTAAATCACTGGGTAGCCACTGCCCAGCAACCGATACAAGATACCGAAGCGTCTCTTCAGCCTCTTGTTTGTTGCCTTCATACATATTAAGACGAAATCAGTTTTAAGTTAGAGGTGCACAATTTTTTTCCATCAGCCAGTTTATTACAGTTGACAGAAGAGCGACCACCCGGACAACGACTTCCGTTGAGCCATGCAGCATCCAGATAAAATGAAGGATGCAATAGGCCTGATTTGTTCTAATTGTTCTAATTTTTCTCATTAATGAGACAAATTATTAATGTGAAAAATTAGTAGAATTAGAAAATCTGAAGCCTGTTTTTTTCTCGAATTTTTCAAATTTATATAAACGTTGGGCCTTAAGAAGTTTTTGGCAAAAGGACAACGTGGAATCCGAAATGCTTGCACTCGCAACTGGTATACCAATTATAACTACGACTATTTCAGAGTATTTTTCTTTACAACTTCGAAGTGCATTGTCATCAATTCTGTGCATACACACTGGAGTTTCTTGGGGGGATGCGACTTTTGCACATAAGGTGGAAAGTACATGAAAGTACATGAAAGTACTAGAGCAAACCTAGCTCATCAAGTCCTATTGCTCCGCCACAACTGTTGAGCAACTTCGTTTGGATCCAATTCTGCTGAGGTCATGAAAGATGAGGCGCCAGTGATGCAGACAAATGCGCCAGAGACTCAGGGTGTGATTTTGGGCAAATCCACAATCAAGAGCTACAAGCATGATAACGTCATAGAGCAATCTGGAAATACCACAAACACAATCCTTTTGGACGTGATTTCTGAGAGTTTGCAGATATGTGACTTCACCTTTTTGTATGGACTCGTTGAATCACATGCACATACTTCGGACCTTTTTGAGGTCTTTCCACTGACAGTTGACAGTTCCTGCCTGAAAGCCCGTCGTTGACAAAAGCAATGGTGACGCCGGGAGGAAACTCCATGTTGGTGACATAGAAATTGCACCATAGGTTTTATCCATCTTTGGGTTCTTTTCCTGTTCTTGCTAGTTCTGTACTTCAGAATGTTGCATGGTATTGCAAACTGGAATACCTGTTTTGAAGACTGTGTCATATTCCTTTGTGATATCCGTGGCTCTTTTCGCTTTGGACGGATTTTCTCACACAGTTCTCCCATGACAATATGAGTTGCAGTCACAACACGCACATGATTGGACGTAAAGAACCATCCACCGATCAGAGATCACCATCAGGTAGATCAAAATTCTCATGTATCACATCTCTTTATTTATGGAATCTGTAATTTATGTACACGTTTTATTGCAAGCCTCCAGGCTCTTCATCACTTGCTGTTATTTGACGAACAACATCAAGAAAGCAGCGAGGTGAGTTTCAAATTAATTTCAAATCTGCATCACTGACATTTGGACATTTAGAGCCAGGAAGAAGGACATCAAAGATTCAATTTTGATGCTCCCTGCGGCTTGGACCACATTTCGAAACTGAGATTTGGATGCCGCACCTCAACCAGGGTTGGATCCTCACTGAATCCACAAACGCGTTTTTTTAAGGTAAAAACAGTGAAACTGGCAGGAAGGGAACTGGCCGAGGGCTTTTCACCAAGATGTATAGTATGAAAACTTTGGAAACAGATGGTTAGTTCAAAGCCGCGATTTCCATTTCCTGGAATTCTGCAAATCCCAACTATTTGAACATGGTAACCTCATCCCCTTTCAACAAAAAACGTGTGGACTTAAAACCTTTAACAAGTACAACCAAATCGACTTGCAGTCTATTACCGAAAAGTTCTGACCCCCCAAAAAACAACGAGACCAAAAAACGTTCAAAAATAGGTCACTAGCGTTCACCTCTCACGAATAGTGAAGCTGCTTGTGCCATGTGCCTTGGCTGACGGGTCTTCGTGACTTTGTGACTTCTGTTTCTCCAAACTTTTGAGGGTCGTGGGGTTTTGCATGAAAATCTGGGTGGTAGTTTCAAACATTTTTTGAACTTTCACCCCGATCCATGACAAAATGATCCAGTGTGACTTGCGCATATTTTTGAGACGGGTTGAAACCACCAACTAGAATCTGTTTGTTTCTAAAGGCGGGCTGAAACCACCAACTAGAATCTGTTTGTTTCTTAAAGGTGTGTTTTTGTGCCAGAATATTCTTGTGCAAGATCTTGCTTGGTCAACGAAACATGGAGCAAACCATGGAGATGGTTGATCTTTATGCATAAAACATTTGCCCAACTTCGTCCCCAAACATTGCTTGAACGATAAGTGTATACATGGTTAAACGTGCTTTACCTAGGATTTGACGATCATCAACAGTATGAAGAGATGTTTTGCAGCTACGCTCATCCGTTCATTAAAGAGTTGGGTACCAAAGGGATAACAGAGTTGATTAAGTTGAATGATCTGTTGTGAAGTCAATCCTATTGAGATGCTTTCAGTCAAACTCACACAGCTTGTGTTCTTATGACACTCCTTGGGAATGGTGGTACGGTGGTATGATGATATGACCTAAGCTCATTGCCCTGGATTTTCCGCACGAATTTTGCCGGCAGGCAGAGGAGGAAAACTGATGACAGGTCTGTTGGATTTGAGTGTGTTGAGTGGGTGGTTGAGTGATGTGTTGGCTAAGGAAATCCATGACACGTTCCTTTCGCAGAGATTCGGTATGTCTCACTCCATTTTTAAGCTATTTTTCAAAGTAGAAAATCATGGAAAGTAAGTATTTGCATTCACTTTTCACTTAAAGAAACCAGACTATAGAAGCTGCCCCAAGCAACATGAGACTGAAGTTAGACTGCTGTCAAGACCCATCCATTGATGCATGGATTTACTGGCTGCTTAGTGATGCTCCTCCCAATGGTGAGCTTAGCAACACAGGGATGCCCTGAGGCTATTCAAAGTGGTATTAGCCACTGTTTCTACTCAAAGATTTTCATCACCAAGACTTCAGCACGATCCCAGTTGACTCGCAGGAGTGAAACTGAGGAAGCTGAGGATGCGGATGAGGACAGATGTGCTGCAAAGTCTGACATTGTGCCTGCTATGACTTGAGACGGGATACAAGGGCTGTATACAATTCATCGTCCAAGAGAATGGGATGTATACAATTTAACAATATACCACGTTTCATCCAGTTTTCACTTTGCAGGCAAGCACCAGTTTTCCGAAAATCCAAGCCTATCAAGTGTCCCATGTCGATGTATGTCAGTTCCTATGGGGGATTGAATCATTGAACTATCGGAGATCGGCGGGGAAAGTGACGAAATTTCCATGAACATGGAATTCTGTAAATCCAAACTTATTCGACAAGGCAACCTCATCCCCCAAGAAAAATGCATGGACCCAAAAAACTGGACACCGACTAGAAACAAATCCACTTGCAGTATATTATGATTATATTACAGAAAAAGCGCTTGCCCGACCTCCCCAAAAACAAGAGGAGACTGGGTACCCTGGGGATTCTGCTTGGGTAGTTTCCCCCTTGTCAGCCTGAGACGTGGATCTTGTGCAGGAGCCTGTACTACCCACTTTGGCTGCAGGCATGGTGCCAAAGAAGACCAAGCTTCAGACACTATCCATAGATGCTTAGCCACTGAAATATTGAGTCGCATTTTGAATGTGAGATCAGTAGTGTCCGCAGCTAAGAGTGAGCATTCCGACAATCGAACGATGAGTCGAGCCGAAGCTCTGGTAGGGACTACGCTTACCTGACAGACATCACTACTTCCACTTCCTTCCGACTGAAATCAATGAATTCTGAGTCATGCAAACCTACATCCGACTATTTTGCTGAATCTTTTGTGTTGAGCGAATCTCACGCTTTACCTGCCAATCTGTGCTTTATCAGATATTGAGATTTGGAAAAACAAAATCCTTGGAACTTGGGATGCCAATGAGTCTGGCTACACGTGAGAATTGGACAAACCAAACGAGTTGCACGAGGCCAGGGGTTCAGACTGGTAGCCGCTACACTTCCACTAGAGCTGAACGATTCCACATTGTCGTTGTCTTGCGAGGAATCGTCGATATTTTCGCGAGATTTTCGCTGTTGAAGTTGTAAGAGCGAGGTGCCAAAAAAAATCGCCATGGTCTAAAGCTGGTCCTCAATCGAGTTTGTGCAGTGCAAAAAAGTGAAGCTGCAAAGTTGTAGGTAGCGCGCTATCAGTTTTCCCAAGGCGATCCAGGATTGCGTTGCGCAAGCTTTGTTTTTTCTGATTGTTGAAAAGACACTTCATGGCCAGTGGCACATTTGTCAATTTCGACGCCAGCCACCATGCAGTGGCAGCTTTGCTTGTCTTGGGAGCCACCATAGTCTTACCACTCGCAAGATTTCCACTGCTGACGTTGTAAGAGCAAGGTGCCAAAAAAACTCTACAGCAAATGCCAAGAATTGCAACTTTGGGACAGTTGCCAGCTGGCAAGGTCTAAAATGATCCTAAATAGATATTGTGCAGTGCAAAACAGTGAAGCTGCGAAGCTGTAGATAGCGACCAATTCTCCCAAGGCGATCCAGGTTTGTGTTGGGGAAGCTTTGCTTTTCTGATTGTTGATTTAACATCTCGTGGCCAGTGGCACATTTGTCAATTTCGACGCCAGCCACCATGCAGTGGCAGCTTTGCTTGTCTTGGGAGCCACCATAGTCTTGCCACTCGCAAGATTTTCACTGTTGCAGTTGTAAGAGCAAGGTGCCAAAAAAACTCTACAGCAAATGCCAAGAATTGCAACTTTGGGACAGTTGCCAGCTGGCAAGGTCTAAAATGATCCTAAATAGATATTGCGCAGTGCAAAACAGTGAAGCTGCGAAGTTGTAGATAGCGACCAGTTTTCCCAAGGTGATCCAGGATTGCGTTGAGCAAGCTTTACTTTTTCTTGTTCATGGCCAGTGGCACATTTGTCAATTTCGACGCCAGCCACCATGCAGTGGCAGCTTTGCTTGTCTTGTGAGCCATCCTAGTCGTGCCACTTGCAAGGTTGCCACTGTTGAAGTTGAAAAAGTAAGGTGCCACACGTGTTCTTCCAAGCTGTCCCCGTCAGCAAATGAGCCCAAATCTCTACAGCAAAGGCACCTCTGCAAGAATCACAACTTCGGGACAGTTAACAGCTAGCAGGGTCTGAAGTGATCCTAAATAGATATTGTGCAGTGCAAAACAGTGAAGCTGCGAAGTCTTTCATAGCTACCAGTTTTCCCAAGGCGGTTCAGGTTTGTGTTGGGGAAGGTCTGCTTTTCTGATTGTTGATTTGACATTTTATGAACAGTGGCACAGCTGTCAAGTTCGACGCCAGCCATCGTGCACTTGTAAATTTGCTTCTCTTGGGAGCCACCCTCGCACCGGTGCGAGATCGTGCGAGTGTTGAAGTTGTGTTGGCAAGGTGCCAAAATTGGCCTATTTGAGCCCAGATCTCTACAGTCAAGGCGGCTTCGCAGGAATCACAACTTTGGGACAGTTGCCAGCTGGCAGGGTCTAAAATGATCCTAAATAGATATTGTTCAGTGCAAAAAAGTGAAGCTGCGAAGTTGTAGATAGCGACCAGTTTTCCCAAGGCGATCCAGGATTGTGTTGGGGAAGCTTTGCTTTTTCTGATTGTTGATTTGACACTTCATGGCCAGTGGCACATTTGTCAAGTTCGACGCCAGCCACAATGCAGTGGTAGATTGTTTGTCTTGTGAGCCATCCTAGTCCTGCCACTTGCAAGGTTGCCACTGTTGAAGTTGAAAAAGTAAGGTGCCACAATTCTTCTTCCAAGCTGTCCCTGTCAGCAAATGAGCCCAGATCTCTACAGCACAGGCAGCTGCACAAGAACTACAACTTTGGTACAGCCACCAGCTAGCAGTGTCTAAGAGTGATCCTAATTAGAGACTGTGTAGTGCAAAAAAGGTGAAGCTGCCAAGTTGTAGGTAGCTACCAGTTTTCCGAATGCAAGCCGGTTTTGCGTTGTGTATGGGAAGCTCTGCTTTTCTGATTCTTGATTTGACACTTCATGGCCAGTGGCACATTTGTCAAGTTCGAAGCCAGCCAC